>QFEA01000659.1:353-11883 GCA_003315975.1 Lactifluus echinatus | reverse complement strand
AAATACTATAGGGACGCCCATAAGATCCACAGAAGGGTGGCCAGATACCTCACAGACTTAGCCGAGGTCGATTTTGTCCTAATACACAAACCAGGGAAAAATAATCGAGCAGATGGGCTATCTAGACCTCCAGGAATTTATCAGGGGGATCACGATAACGAAGACGTCCAAGTATTGCCTGATTTCCTGTTTGCTAAGGCGACCTCCACGAGGGACCTAGAGGACAAAATCTGGGCTGGACAGGACCAGGAAAAGGACAAACTCTCAGCGCATGCTAGAAGTTATCCCATGGACTCTGTTGGAGGACGATGGTACTTCAAAGGGAAACCAATCGTGCCAGATAAACTCCCATTAAAACAGGAAATTGTCAAGCTCTACCATGAACACCCTGCAGCAGGGTACCCAGGGATCTTGAACACCCTGAAAGCGATCATAAGGGATTATTGGTGGCCAGGAATTCATGAATTTGTAAAACGATATGTCAAGGGATGCGCCATTTGTCAGAGCAACAAGCCTAATACCACAAAAGCAAAGGTCCCCCTTCAACCCATTCCCGTCCAAGAAGGAGCTACCCCCTTCCAGACATTGTCTATGGACCTAATCACGGACCTCCCACGCTCAAAAGGGTTCGACTCGATCCTCACCTTTGTAGATCATGATTGTTCTAAGGCCGCAATCTTCTTGCCCTGTAAAAAGACCATCACTAGTGAAGGAGTGGCAGAACTCTACACCCAAAGGGTATTCCCATTCTATGGAATCCCCAAAAAGGTCATCTCCGATAGAGACCCTCGTTTCACTTCCAAATTTGCTAGGGCGCTGTGTGAACACTTAGGGATCAAACAAGCGATGAGTACCGCTTTCCACCCCCAAACTGATGGACAATCAGAGCGCGCCAATCAAAGGGTGGAGCTCTACCTCCAGATCTATGGGAATGACAAACAAGACGATTGGGTGCAACACCTATCAATGGCGCAATTTGTTCACAACTCTTGGCCAAATGCAAGCACTGGTTTTACCCCTTTTGAACTAATTATGGGACACACCCCCTCAATTCACGGATCTAACAAGGGCTCGGCTGTTCCAGAAGTACAAAAACGAATGAGCTGGCTAGAAGGACTGCGAGCTAAAGCACAAGGAGCTATCAAATGGGCGCAACGCCTCTTGTTGCGCCGCTCTAGCAGGAAGAAGGGGCAATGCCACTATCACGCCTTTGAAACAGGGGACAAGGTCTGGTTAGAAGGAACAAACTTAAAGATCACACACCCAAGCGCCAAACTAGCCCCAAAACGATATGGTCCTTTCTTAGTGGAAGGAGCGATCTCCCCAGTCTCCTTCAAATTGAAACTCCCAGACCAATGGAAGATCCATCCGGTGTTCCATGCATCCTTGTTATCTCCTTACAAGGAGACCGAAGAACATGGAGAAAATTTCTCGGAACCTCTGCCGGAACTAATAGAAGGGGAAGATGAGTACGAAGTGGAGAAGGTTCTAGGGTCAAGACGCTATGGGCGCAAAAAGGAGCTGCAATATCTCCTTCGATGGAAAGGATACTCCCAGGCCAATGATAGCTGGGAACCAGCTAACCAAATACACTCTTCCGACTTGGTACAAGAATTCCATAAGGCCAATCCCACAGCTATAAGAACCCTTGTGGTTGAGCCAGAAGACACATCCCCATCTCTCACTTCCTCCCTCATGAACCATGGTCAAGAAGCCCTACTTCGCTCCCCTTCCCCCATCTACGATGAGGACCTCACAATTATTGGATTGCCACTCCGTCCCGGGGAGGTTACTGAAGAGGAGGCCAGGGACATTGAGGCCGATTGGCACGAGATTGCCCGACTCCTTGGTGAAGAAGAAGCGCCAACCGAGGAGGAGACCGTTAGGGGAGCTCTGACACTCCCAAAGAATCATGGAGAGGGAGGTAATACGGAGAGGGACTGATTCCCCTTTGGGTCCGCTTATCCACTCAACCTGGCAGCCTACCAGAGCCTCCAGAACAAGCCCGAATGTGAGACCCCCATCACCTGGGATCAAGAGGGAGCCTTCTCCCAGTCCGACACTCCAATGGCCGTTGACCCGGCCTTCTACACCCCGCCCGATCCCAGGGATGATGCTGCCTCAGGACTGCTACAACTTCAACACGAATACCTCGCTTGTTACGATACTGGACTTATCGTACGTTACATTGGACTTATAACCCTTACATTACGCTTTTCCTTTCCTTTTCTCTTTCCTTTGTACATGCGTTGCCTTGTTACACTTTGTTTACTTAGTAGTGTCTTTTCTTGGACTCGTGACTCATTACTAGGAGACTGTGCTCCTAGTAGACTGTGCTCCTACTATACTGTGGACTGTGCAATTACTATAGCTTGTAACTCATTACTAGGACCCTAGATGACTCACCTCCTGTAGTATATAAAGACTGGTACTTTGAGGACGATGCCTTAAGCTCGTTCTCCTTGTGAATACAGGCAACTGTAGACCAGAACTAAGCGATCCCCTTAAGTCCCCTTTCTCCCTAAGAAAGTCCTTAAGTCTCTAAGCTATCTAAGCGGCTTTATGCCTTAGAATCGACGCAGTAAACTCTCTCTTGAACCAGAACACAGGATACTTTAGTTGTCGCCGCTAAAGTCAGAACACCGGAACGAACGACCTCTACTCTGTTGTAGTAGACGAACAAAGGCACCGTTAGTTAACTCTAAGTGACTGTGTTAAGCAAATGAAACCCCGAACGAACGACACGCAAACCTGAGTGTGACATTAGAATGAGCTTTCCCCCTGAAAGAAACTCATAAGAAACACTGGAAGCACTCACCGAAAGCGAAAAGATTGCAGTAGAACAACTCATACAGTTGAGGTTAACCACTGACGAAAAGATTGCAGTCCAACAACTACTGAGGCTCAGTAAAGAAGAAGTAAAACACCCGCTTAACAAAACCATACCCGCCGAGCAAGGAAATGTCTCAGCAAGCAGAAACTAGTGCTGCAGGTGCAGCCCGAATCCCGACTCAGATGGAGTGGAGACAGCAGCGACTCTACTCTTTGAATTTTGATAGGCCAACCACAACGGGGCCGCCACTGGAAGTGACGCTCCCCTTTATTATTACACAGTTGGAACAGTCACCAACTGAGTACCCGGCTGAAACCCGAGAAAATCTCACCTATCGAACGATAGCTGTCGACGGAACTCCATGGAATGGGTTCTTTGCGAACTACAATGGAGCGAACATGGCAGTTAGTAATGCCTACGGAATTTGGTTTGAGGTGGAACTCCGAGATAACCAAATCGTTGCGACGCGCATCGCACGACGAGAACTTGGTCTAAAGCACAAGACCATGAAAGGCCTCAACCGAGAAGTGTTGATGGACTCACAAGAACCAGTCCCTCGTAGTAGGACTACTAGTGTGGCATTGAGTGTCCACACCGCAAGCAGGGATCCTTCCCTGGCCCCTGCACCAATGAGAAGACGAGGACACGTTCATAATGAGGAATGGGATGACCCAGTTCCCCTGTATGAACCGAGGAGACGTATTGGGACCGGAAATAACCCAATGACAATAGCAGATCTATTGGCGACAGGAAGATCGTCAGCAGAAAGAACCAGAAGAGGACCCATAGGCGGTCCGCCAAATGATGGTGGCGATGGTGGTGACGATCCAGGAAACGAAGAACCACCCATGAACCCGTTTGTGTTCCCACCACAGAACATAGTACCTGGACAACCAAATAATGGAGGAGGACGCATTGAAGGAATACCCCTGGATCGCTTTGACGGCAATCGTGCCAAAACTGATGAGTTCTTAGTTCAGTTTGAACGATTCATGACCATGAATCATTGCGCAACTATGGCACAGGATCCCTTCATGAAGTGCGCATTCTTCCTGTCCCTTATTATGGGTCCTAAAGTGTGAGGTTGGTCGCGAATCCAACATAAGTGGCTAAGCGATGTGGAGGATCGCCGTGAAATGATTCCTGTAGGAGCTACCCCTTGGACGGTACTCTGTGAAAGGTTCAGAACAGCCTTTATTGACTACGCCTACCAAGAACAAGCACAAGATGAACTTGGGAAACTAAGTATGAAAGGCGGAAACCTGGACGAATATATCGCTATGTTTGAAGAACTCTGTGATTGTGCTGGAAACGATCTAAACCAACCGCAAATCCTGAGGATGTTTGCCAAAGGATTACCCCGCAAACTAGCAGACCAATGTTTGTCCATTGAGCACCCGTCCAACTTTAGGGAGTGGACCAGGGCAGTGCAACTTCAGCACAGGAGTTGGCTCCAGTCCATGGCCCTAGGACCACAGCTTCCAACTACAAGAGCACCGATACCTGGAGGATCGCGGAACAACCTTGGTAACCTGCTTTGGAGGCTTCGAAACCAAGGAGCTCCTAGAACTGGAGGCGGTGGCAGTGGAGGCCAACAAGCGAGACCCCCACCCAGAGCACCTTCATACAATCCTGACAGGATGGATACTAGTGTGGTCATTCGAAAGACTGCCAAAGAAACGAAACGAGAAAAGCAGAGACTCGAAGGTCGATGCTTTAGGTGCGATAAGCAAGGACATTTGTCCAGGAATTGCCCTGAAAAACCTCCACAAATCTGCGTTGCAGATGAGGACAAGGAGAAAGAACCTCCTGAAGAAGATGAGAAAGGAAAAACCCTTCGTGAACTAGGAGACTTCCTGTGTAAAATCAACGAAGAAGATATGGACGAAATGGTTCGTACCATATATGCAGATGAAGAACTAGAGGGTTTTATTGAGGCCTAGGTGCAGGAGCTCTCATCTGGGCCATGAAGGTAAACAGCGTGTACGTAGCAAGAAACAAGGCAATAAAGACTGGTTTCCTTTTACACGCGGGAAACAAACGAGCTCTAAAACAAGGATTATTGGACACAGGAGCCACAGAATGTTTTGTCCACCCTAGAGTGGTAAAACAACTCTCTTTGCGAACAAAAAAGTTACTACGACCTCGCAAGGTGAAAAACGTGGATGGAACAGTCAATAAAATGGGAGAAGTTACCGAGGGTGCTGAAATTACCATTAAGCACAATGGTATAGACAAGAAGCATCTGTTCTTTGTCACAGACATTGGACAAGATGACATCATCCTTGGATACCCATTCTTTGAAGCAGCCAGTCCAATAATCAACTGGAAAGAAGGACGACTTGAAGGAAGTACTATCCTCATGGCTACCCCTATCAAAAGCGATAGGATAGCAAAGACAACTAACGCCACTCAACTTGCGATTGAAGCGTTAGGAAAGAAGAAAACCTGGGATGAAATAGTACCTCGAAAATACCACAAGTTTGAAAAGGTATTTTCTGAAGAAGCCTCTGAACGATTTCCTGGAAAGCGAAAATGGGATCACGCTATTGACCTTAAGCCTGACGCTCCCGCTGCGATAGACTGTCGAGTTTATCCATTATCACCAGAACAGAAAGAAGTTACAAAGAAATTCATCCAAGAAAATCTACGCCTTGGAAGAATACGACGTTCCAACTCCCCTTACGCTAGTGGATTCTTTCTTGTCCCTAAGAAAGATGGAAAATTCCGCCCTACACAAGATTACTGAAATTTGAACAAGTGGACAATACCCAACAAATATCCACTTCCTCTAATTTCGGAACTCATCCATGATCTTGCAGGAAAAATCCTATTCACTAAATTTGACGTACGTTGGGGATACAACAACATTCGTATTAAGCAAGGAGACGAATGGAAAGCTGCATTCAAGACCAGCGAAGGACTGTTCGAACCAACAGTCATGTTCTTTGGTCTTACGAATTCCCCTGCAACTTTCCAAACTATGATGGATGATATCTTTCAAGAAGAAATTGCTCAAGGATGGCTTCGAATTTATATGGACGACCTCATCGTTGCTACAGGAGACGATGAGAAAGAACATAGTGAAAAAGTAACACACGTCCTTCAAAAGCTGAAAGACAACGACCTGTTCCTTAAACCAGAAAAATGCCACTTCCACAAACGAGAAGTGGAATACCTTGGGGTCATCATAGGTAATGGCAAAGTAAAGATGGACCCTACGAAAGTCAAAGGAATTGTTGAATGGCCCGTACCAACAACCGTCAAAGGCGTTAGAAGCTTCCTAGGCTTTTGCAACTTCTACCGCACCTTTATCCCAAACTTCTCAGCCATTGCGCGACCACTGAATGATTTAACACGAAAAATCCAACAATGGCATTGGGATATAGAACAAGAAAAAGCCTTCGAAAGACTTAAATGGATTTGCAGCACTAGCCCAGTTCTACGCTCTCCGGATTGGACTAGGAAATTTATTTTGGAAACTGATGCATCTGGCTATGCTCTTGGTGCTGTAATTGCTCAAGAATTTGAGGATGGAACGCATCCTATTGGATTCTACAGTCGTAGTCTCCAACCAGCCGAAAAGAACTATGATGCTCACGATAAAGAACTTGCTGCAATTATTTTTGGATTTAAATGTGGACGACCTTTCTTCCTTGGCGCGTCCCATGCGATTGAAGTTCACACCAATCACAAGAACCTCCAGTATTTCAGAGAACCACAGAAAGTTACTGGACAACAAGCCCGCTGGATTGAATATCTAGCCGATTTTGACTATGAATTGAAACATATTCCCGGTAAAGAAAATACAATTGCCGACCTTCTCTCTCGTCGCTCGGACCTTAACAAGGGGGTGAATACCAACGAACCACATGTCCTTTTAGCGCCACATCTTTTTGTTTCAAAAATATTTGTGGAAGACGACCCTCAACGCCGACGAGAGATATTACATGAAATACATGACAGTCCTGCTGGAGGACACCCTGGTATTTCAAACACTTGGGAACTTGTACAACGTTCCTACGAAGGCCCACAATTACGCGAATTTGTAGAGAAATACGTGAAAGGATGTAGTAAATGTCAGGAATCAAAAACCAACCTACCACGAAGAAAAGCACCCCTCCAACGCTTCGACACAGCCATAGAACAAGGACCCTTCCAATACATGTCAATGGACTTGATCACGGATCTCCCTAGATCCGAAGGATATGACTCTATCCTTACAATCGTTGACCAAGGATGCTCTAAAGCGGCTAAGTTTATACCCTGCAATAAGACCATAGATGGTGAAGGAGTGGCCAACGAATACCTCCGTCATCTAATACCCTGGTTTGGACTCCCTAAGCGAATAATTTCTGATAGAGACCTGCGGTTTACATCGCATTTCTCTAAAGCTATGTGCAAGGGACTCGGAATTCAACAAAACCTGTCCACGGCGTTCCACCCTAGGACAGATGGTCAAACAGAAAGAATGAACGCCTTTGTACAACAATATTTACGTCCATGGACAAGTACACACCCCCATGGATGGGCCAAACTCCTACCAATAGCAGAATACGTGCATAATTCATGGAAACATGACATAACGCGCAAGTCACCACATGAACTGCTTATTGGATGCAACCTACAAGTAAATATAGAACTACACAAGGATAACGTTCCTAGGGCTGCGGAACAACTAAAAGCCTTATCGGAAAGCAGGCGTACGGCCCAAGTACGTCTAGAAGAAATCCAGAATCGTAAAGACAATACGACAATGGTAACGTTCCAAAAAGGAGATCAAGTATGGTTAGAGGCAAAGAACTTGGCGATTAAAACACATCGCAAATTATCACCCAAACGAATAGGACCTTTCGAAGTAGAAGAAGTGGTCAACAAAGTGGCATATCGCTTGAAGCTCCTAGAAGCGATGAAAATCCATAACGTGTTCCATGTGGATTTACTGATGCCATATAAGGAGACTGCGGCTTATGGACAGCCCCATTTACGACCACCTCCTGTCCTAGAAACTGCGGAAGAAGAATACGAAGTAGAGGCGATACTAGATTCAAGAAGACAAGGCTGAGGACGCAAACTACGTATTTGGTGCACTGGAAAGGCTATCCACACTCTGATGACTCATGGGTGAGTCAGGATGACTTACACGCTCCGGAGTTATTGAAAGAGTTCTACCTGGGAAAACCCGCTGCAGCTGGACGACCCCATGTATAAATACCCCTCCTTTCAACGCTTTCCTTTCATCATCCCCCAACTCCTCTCTCTTCTTCACCAACATGGCCCCTCCAGCTCTTCCCACATTTTCAAAATGTCCATAGAATCGTCGCCCTCTGTAAGCAATGCTTCCATCCCTCCTCTCACACCAGTTTCAACAACACTCTACTCGCCTTCATCATCCAAAGGCCTTTATCCTACACCATTTGTAAGACCTCACTCACCTACTCCACTACAGTGCAACACCGCCCCGATGGTCGTCGCTGGCTCAGACAGCGATACCAGTAGTGGATCGGGCGTACCCATACGCCTCTTCATCACGAACCCCGACCCAGAGGAGACCGCAACAGGCCTCCAGAATGTACTCCAGGATCTGGAGAGGGTTCGTCAAGGCTTCGAGGTGGCTACACACGCGGCACTCGTAGGAACCGCAAGGGATACTTTTGGCCTGAGAGAGGCCTTAGAGGAATTTGCCAACGATCCAAGTACGTATCCTTACGAGGATTCTGAACCACCGTTATTCATACCACCTCCCCCTACTCCTCGCTTTCTACCAAATCATCATGATACTCCAGCGTCCATGGATCGTCAAGTAGCACAACGGTCTAGGGACCCTCGCCATAACTAAAGAGAGGAGACTCCTCTCCCCCTCTACATCCCTGGTCCACCCGACTACAACGCTCTCTCACGTGAGTTAGCACACAGCATGCTACTAAGTATTCTCGAAGAGGATACTGACGACGAAACGGATTCCTCTTCGGCATTGGAAACAGATCCAGAAGAAGGAGTACACCCTGGTGTTGGGTGGCAAGAAAACCTTGGGACGGGACGTCCCAAACATTTCGAATTGTTCCACTCCACCATTCTAGGACGCCCCGCCATTCCTCGCTACTACCAGTACAAGTTTGTACCTGGTAAACTTCCCACCATCCTCTTCACACACGGCAGAAACTGCCGTATATTCACCAAGGCTCTCCACGCTCGGCCTGACCCCTACCCACGTCCCGCTCTTACAGAGCACCAACAAAATTTGTTCTTCGGGAACAAACCCTACGCGGACCTGGTAGATGCGGCCCTGGAGATAGAGAGTGACCTCACACTCAAAGCGGAGGTCATTCGCTACAGAAAACACTGTGAGGACGCAAAGAAAATAGTGCACAAAATGGAACAGATGAAGCGGTCGTTTAATGCGACCAGAAAACTGGCAGAAGAAAGTATGCAACGACTTTCCGATGCTAACGCTTACCAGCGCATTGGCCCCATCATGCAGTACGATGTACTGAATGAACCGGGGATGTTTACTCGCGCAAATCACCAGGCGCATGAGGTGTGGCTCAACACCTGGACCCCTTATGAGCCCGTCGAAGATGGTGGCTGCAAATGGTGCGGCAAAAATAACCACAACACCCACAATTGCATGTACATTCGTACATGCCTTCTTTGTGGCTCATTCAAACATACTGAAAATGTATGTCATGAGCCCCATACTAATTGTGTTGTGGACAAGCCGTGTAAAGTAGGAATGGACCACCTTCATTATGACCATCATCCGTGTTCATCTTGCGTTGAGACTTGGCGCTTCTAGCTTTGGACGTTAACAAGGGGGTAATGTTATGATACTGGACTTATCGTACGTTACATTGGACTTATAACCCTTACATTACGCTTTTCCTTTCCTTTTCTCTTTCCTTTGTACATGCGTTGCCTTGTTACACTTTGTTTACTTAGTAGTGTCTTTTCTTGGACTCGTGACTCATTACTAGGAGACTGTGCTCCTAGTAGACTGTGCTCCTACTATACTGTGGACTGTGCAATTACTATAGCTTGTAACTCATTACTAGGACCCTAGATGACTCACCTCCTGTAGTATATAAAGACTGGTACTTTGAGGACGATGCCTTAAGCTCGTTCTCCTTGTGAATACAGGCAACTGTAGACCAGAACTAAGCGATCCCCTTAAGTCCCCTTTCTCCCTAAGAAAGTCCTTAAGTCTCTAAGCTATCTAAGCGGCTTTATGCCTTAGAATCGACGCAGTAAACTCTCTCTTGAACCAGAACACAGGATACTTTAGTTGTCGCCGCTAAAGTCAGAACACCGGAACGAACGACCTCTACTCTGTTGTAGTAGACGAACAAAGGCACCGTTAGTTAACTCTAAGTGACTGTGTTAAGCAAACGAAACCCCGAACAAATGACACGCAAACCTGAGCGTGACATCGCTCCCCATAACCAATCTGCCGATCCCTGGGCTGGAATGCCCCTTGACTTCTATTCCTCTCCCCTGTGCACCGAACAACTGGCTCCCCTATCTCCCCAGAGTGCCAGGCAGTCCACCCCCACTGATTCCAGAAGGATGGGTGGAGGACCCTCCTCCTCGACTAGTGGTGATATCACTAATCAATCCGGATGGAGGGAGATTTCTGGGAGGGAGGACCGGACTTCTAACCGCCCCAGGAGGTCTCGGCCTAGACCTTATGGTGGAGTGCTTAGAGACTCACCTCCAAGGTGACCAGGGGCGTATCGCTTTCGAGGCACTGCCTGCAGGTGGTGCGGAGTAATCCGAAGAGGGCACGAGGAGGACTTGTGCAAGGACCGTGTCCAGTGTATGTATTGCAAAAAGATGGGACACAAGGACAAAGAATGCTGGGCACCACACAGTGGGTGCACAAGGAATTACTGCAGGGTAAATGATGGACACCGCTTCTTTAACAAGGGGTTAAGGAAGGTCCATGGAGCTGGCGTTCAAAGTTACAAGATGGAGGTGGACTTTGAAGACTTCTGGGACGATGTAGACCCCCACGATTCCTTCCCAGATGGGGACTTCCATCTGGACCATTGGGACTAATTTAGCGTGGTGGGACACGCCCCTAGGAGGGGGGTGATGTTATGGTTTTGCTACTTTTTCTCTGTGGACTGATTCAAGTGTTCTCTGAACGCTTTACTTACTGGTTTGCTGGATTGGTTCGTTTCTTGACCGGTTTGTTAGCTTGATACTTCTCGGATCTTTAGTTTCTGATTCAGATGTGAAAATGGCCGTTTTATTTTCTTGGAAATTTCTACTAAAATTTCCCTTTACTTTTTCGTACTATACTGCCTTGAGACTGGGAAATAGTGTCTTTAGTACTCCCTAAAGGGACAACCTTTGTATATAAAAAGAGCCAGCTGTAGACCCTAAGTCTCCAGCTTCAGCTTAAGCTTCATTGAATCTCAAACCGCTTTCGCTCTCCTGCCATTTCTAATAAGGAAGCCCTCCTTCCTTATTAGGTGTTCGATCTCATCTCCCTCAAAGTCGAACTTGAACTTGACTTAGTAATAAAGTCTTTTGACTTTATCTTGACTAAGTCTTGCGTCACTCTTCTAGAAGAGCTCTCTAGAACCCGAACTCAGTCTACTTGCTTAGGGCAAGTCAACTTTGGACTTGCGTAGCAAGTCAGCCAAGTTACCGATCCTCAAAGTCACACTTCGCGCAATGGTCCTTGAGAACCGT
>QFEA01000656.1:27091-65993 GCA_003315975.1 Lactifluus echinatus | reverse complement strand
CGCCATACGTTGATTTGAGGCCTCCTCACGAGGGTTGAAAGTACAGAAATACTTCGAACTACCTTAAACTTTAACCTGTAGACACAGATGTTGATGGAATGCAGCTGTATAAGGGCGTTGGGAAGAAAGAAAAGTAAGAAAAGAACAGAACAGGAAATAAAGAGCATCGTAGTCGAGTCGAGTACGTACAAGAAAACCTCAACAATTGCATGCCAGTGCGTTTCACACCTCTCTTTGTCTTTGCTCCGAGTCACTGGCGTGAGCGCGTGAACAAACGAAAGTTATGATATATAGGCAACTCAGTCAGCTTTCACACACGATCACGACCGATGCGAGCTGCGAGCTCGTCGGGCACCACGCAATGCTGCACACGTTGCAATCAGGAGGGAGCGCATCGCGACCGGCGAAGCGCCGCTACCCTTGCCGCCTTCGATGAGCGACCTTTCGGACACCACGAATATCGTTGCGAGAGGGTGTTGCACATCAGGCCGTGTCTATACAGTGGCCCCTGCAGATCTGCCAGCCAAAAATCCACACCGGACATGTCTCTTTCAACGTTGCATTTGAACGTGCAACTGCTGTGTGGCTGTCTGGAGCAAGCAAGTTGCGAGCGAGGTAATAAGCATACGTTGAATTTTGGACAACTCACGAGGGTTGAAAGTAGATGTAATTTCTCGAAGATTGTTCCTCCTGTAATCGCGATGCGATGGGGCCGGATTATAGGTAAACATGTTGATGGAGTGCAGCATATGTATAAATCGGGAGAGAATAACAACAGGATGCTAAGAGAAATGAAGAAAAGTAATAAAGGGCATCGTATGCAGCGCTACGCGTATGTAGAGATAGTCGAGCGTGTGCAAGAAACTTTCAACAATTGCATGCGTCCCTACCCTTTGCTTGATTCTCGTCCAAATTCAAGGCTTCTTGAGCACCGTTGCGGTTGCCGGCACTACCTGGCCGGCCAGCAGCACCACGAGAGGTGGCGAGGATGTGCTCAATAGGGATATTCTTTGCTGCTCGACCCAGCACATAAGCGAATCGAGAATAGGTAGCCCACCTGTGTGGGCGTGATAACCACGGACGGACGTACCGATCTCCGTGAACACCTCGACGACACCCTCGCCTGTCTTTGCTGACGTCTCGAAGAACAAGAGACCAGCCTCCTGTGCGTAAGCCTGTGCCTCCTCACGGGGAACCTGACGCAGGCTCTCTGCATCGGTGCCAGACGTGGCGGCCTCGCCCGGAGTGGCTGTTGCGTCGTCCGCTTCGTCCTCTGACTCGGGGGTGGCGCCGCTGGTTCCCGAACCGGACGGTGATGGCTGAACAAGGTCGATCTTGTTACCGGCGAGCGCGATGACAATGTTCGGATTTGCCTGTCGCTGGAGCTCCTTCACCCACGTCTTTGCCTTTTCGAGGCTGGCCGCCTTGGTGACGTCGTACACGACGACGGCCGCTTGGGCGTTGCGGTAGTACATCGGCTGGGTGATGCCACGGCAACGGTGACGGACACGGACACGGACACGGGAAGAGAAGACATTGGATAGGGACGAACAGGGATGATGGTGTGCTCACGGCTAGGGAGTGAAAGCGTTCTTGGCCGGCAGTATCCCATATCTCATACCGAAGAACGCGGTCTTCAAGGCGACACTTTTGTGTGAGGAAAGCGGCGCCGATTGTGGGCTCCTTGTTGGCTTGAAACTCGTTGGAAACCTAAGTGTCGACCAAGTTGAGGGATAAAACCCGACGATGGAACGAGAGATTTTAACATACGAAGCGGAGAACGACGGAGGATTTGCCCACGGCAGCTTCGCCTGGATGATAGTATAGATAGTAAAGCGAGCGAGGTGAAGAGAAGAGAAAAGGACCTGCCTAGTAAGACGAGCTTGACCTGGACAGACTTGTCTGCAGAGCCAGAGGCAGCGTCGGCCATGGATGATGGAGAGTAAGTAAGTAAGTTAAAGTAAACACTGCCACTGTCACTGCCACTGCCCACTGTCACCGTCACTGCCAACGATGACCCTCGGCCTCGGTATGTGCTGCACTCAACTCAACTCAACTCACACACCGTCTCAACTTTGTGACTCCAGCTTCAGCTTTCCGCCCAACTCCAGCCAGCCTTCCTCCGCCGAATGTCCATCTCTCTCTCAAGACTCCAGCCGGTCTTCCGGTCAACATCCACCCTCTGGTACGTATCCGTCTTCGCTCGCATGATCAGTCCTACTATTGGCCCGTAGAATCCTCTCGAATTCCTTTTGCGCGCCGCACAGATATATCCTGACAAACTCGCACTCGTCCATCCGGATGTCCAGTCTCCTGTCTTCTACACATACTCCATTTGGTATGGTTTAACATCTCTCTCCAACCTTTCGTTTCTAATCCCAACCCTCCTGCAAGGGCGCAGCGCGTGCAGAACTTCTCATATGGTCTCCTCAAAGCCGGCATCCAACCGGGTGACAGAATTGCAGTCCTTGCGCCCAATTCGTACGTCCACTCAACCTCCTATAAATCGACTCATTTTGCCCATCGACCATAGGCCCATGATTGCAGGTCACATCCTCTTGTTATTGACCGTGATGTCCGTTGCCTATATATATCTTAGATGCGTTGCAAGGCGTCATCGGTGCTCGTGCAATTGTAACGACGATCAACACGCGCTTGACGAAACATGAGATCGGCTACATTCTCGCGCACAGTGGCGCAAAGCTCGTTTTCGTTGATCATGAATATAGTCATCTCGTTCGCGATGCAAAGGCCCGTATTATCGTGTGCAACGACACTGGTCGTGCCGGTGACCCGTACGAGGACTTCTTGACCGCCGGAAGGACGCACAGCCAGGAGAGGGGTTGGGCTGGTCTTGAGATGGACTCAGATGAGAATAAGGCCCTATCGTTAAACTACACGTACGCCTTGAGACCACTCGTTCCGTCATGACCTCTGACTATAATTTACCCAAAGATCGGGTACCACTGCGCGTGTGAGCGTCCCTCGGTATTCTATTACGCGCGATCCTCACTCTTCCACTAGCCAAAGGGTGTCCTGACGACGTTAAGGGGTAAGCCTTCTTTCTGGCTGTAGTACTTGCACTGCGTTGCTCGGGGCATCTCACATGATTCTCGTTGCCTTCCAGGCACATATCTGGCTTCCATTGCAAATGCCTTCGAAACACAGTATGCGTCATCTTACTTCTTGGACAACGCTGCTTGACTCCCTGTTTCAGGATGGACAAAGATTCTACGTACTTATGGTCGAGCTACTACTAATTCTTGGAACAAACATCCTGCTGAGATTGGAGTTGTACTTTTCGCAGGGTTCTTCCTATGTTCCATGCTGCAGGCTGGACTTTCCCCTGGTCAATACCTTTCTCGTTTGCCACACAGGCGAGCTATTTTTGTCTACTTCCTACCGTCGCGGCTCCCAACATTTAGTTAGATCACCCTGCGGACAGTGGACTACTCTCTAATTTGGAAGCATTTCTTGGGTTCCCGTGTCACGCACTACGGTGGCGCTCCTACTGTGCAGGTACATTATCTCTCCGGAGGACTGTTCGAGCGAGAAATGCCTGACCCATAGCGACAAAGATCGGAATCGCGAATCACCCGAGCGCAATGCAGCTTCCGCACCCGATCAAGACGATAATCGCTGGTGCTGCGCCCACCGCTCACTTGCTCGCTCAATTAGAATCCAAAGGTTTCCAACCTGTCCACGTTTACGGCCTGACGTACGCCACCGTTTGTTGCGCCTTCCATTATCGTTCACATTCTAAACGGACCCCTGCTAAACGAAACATAGCGAAACTTATGGGCCCTTCACCCGCAACTACCCGCAACCTTCCTGGTCAGCGCTCCCCCTTTCCGAGCGCGCCAAACTTTGTGCTAGACAGGGTCATGCCTTTGCCACCTGTTTCCCACTCCGCGTCGTCTATCCGCGTCGGTCGAAATCACCCGGTGAAGGAGACGACACCACTGCCACCACTGCCACACTTGTAGATGTTCCGCGCGACGGTAAAACGGTTGGCGAGATTGTCGTGCGCGGAAACATCGTCATGCAAGGTTACTTCCAAGACCCCGATGCGACCGCGCGTGCGTTCGACGGCGGGTACTTCCACTCGGGTGATCTCGCCGTATGGTACCCGGACGGCTCGGTGCAGATTCAGGACAGGATCAAAGATATCATCATTTCCGGTGGAGAGGTAACGTAACAATATTATTGCTTTGTTACTATTGTACTGCTTGTCCTCAACAAATCCTTCTCATTTCAATTGCGGCCCGCTCTCTCACACTGTCTTCCTCTTAGAATGCATCGTCTCTTGCGATAGAGCAAGGTACCAAAAATGTTTTCAGCGGGTTCGTCCGTTCCAATATCGCTCACACTCAATGATTTACAGAACTGGCGAACCACCCCGACGTCCTCGAGGTGTCTGTCATAGGCCGCGAGCACCCTACATGGGGTGAGCGCCCGATGGCATACGTGATTCTGCACTCCGAGTCCGCGAAACGCTGGGCCGGGAAGCACGCCGAGTTCTCGTCGGCACTCAAGGCCCATGCTCGTCAGCGTCTGCCCGGGTTTGCCATGCCCGAATGGGTTGTCATAGTTGAGGAGCTGCCAGTACGTTCGGATTGGATTTAGGATCTGCCGCATATACGAACGCTTATTTCCACGTGACCATCAAACTAGAAAACGTCAACTGGAAAAATCATGAAAATGATCTTGCGCAAAAGGGCTGCTTCCGCAAAGCTGTAGATATATATACTGTGTGCAATCTAATCTAAAATTTACTGTACCATCGTCGTATGCGTACCAATCGCTTTGCTATCGCTAATTACTGCAATATACATAGAACAGTGTCCAGCAGGTTGCGAAATACGAACGATGTGATGGTCATGACAATCGGGTGCGCATGTATGCGTTAGGCAGGAATAAAGGACCACAAATGGGGAAGTGATATACAGCAACGAGGACGAATGCATGATTGATTATACAATATTAGAGGGGTTCTGGTCGTGCGGGTCCGTTTACCTCATCAAGTCATCGTCATTGTTCAGTTGATGCTGATTGGAGAAAGTAGTAGAATGCGGAACGTCTCGCCGTCGCGTTCGCAGAGGTACACATTATCGTCATGTCGTCCGAGAAATATAATTTCGTTACGGGTATGATCGCATTCAACATCGCTCTCTGGGCGTGCTGATGATTTGCCCTGACCAGTGTTGGGCCTCTTCGCAGGAACGTAGTGGCGAGAAGAGGTTCGCGGGAGTGTCGTTCCTGTGATTGATGCGGAGGATGCAGAGGAGATTGCCGAGCCAATCCTCCACGTGAAGATTTTGCGACGATTCATCTGGAAAGGGAGTGCCGCAAAATGTGGGAGAGCATCGCGAGAGGCATCTGCTGGTCGTAAGAGGGCGTCGCTCAGATCCACCGCCTCGAGTCCACCTTGGCGTATGGCTACCAGAACAGAACGTTCTTGGTTGTTGTCAAACGCTTCCAGGCGCTTGACATCGCCGAGACGACCGAAACCGACAGGTTGACCATCCAGATCTAGTTCATCTGGGGTCCACAGAAAGCGATCCTTCAAAACAGATCTGCCTCGACCATCGACTATGGTCGTACTGTGACCGCCTCTGGAGGAATAGAACAGAGCCGGGGGACCAAAAAGTCTCGACTGAGACAGTAAAGAAATGGGGGGGAGGAGAGGCTTCCCGACGCAGGTAGTGCTCAGTGGTGACTCCCCTTGAACAGGTCGAGTAGATCCAAGTCCAAATGGCTGAGAGGGATCCACGCAATGCTGTCGTAGATCCTTCAGCAAAACAAATTCTGTGTCTTCTTCACGTCGGACGGGGAGATCGGGAGGCAATAGCGCTTCTCGGTACCAAGCATGCATGCGTGATGGCAACCAAGGTCCTGTACATCTGTGAGGGATACGCTCTGTTGAAGTAAAAAATAATAACGGACCGTGGACAACGCCTTTTGGATCTCGGTAAAACCACCGTGATGGTGGTGACATGGGAGGAACGGGGAGGCCTGGCGGCGAAAATTGTACCTGCGACAAATCTACACTCGCATTTCCGTTAATCTCCGGTTCGTAGACGCTGCGATAGTGCAAAAACTCGGGGTAAGTTGGGGGGATGATGTACTCGTCTACGATTGCAGCAAGTGGGAAACTAGGTGAAAAAGCTAGTTGCTGAAAGGTGGTATAGGGACCTGAAGGTGTTGGCACAATATCCTCAACCTTCAGCGTTGCGCTGCTAGCAGGACGGTGTGTCACGTTAGGCTGTAAGGCAGATAATGAAGGGCCGCTAGCGTGAGATCCTCCAGTTGAGACCTCCGTCGTAACAGAAGCTGATGATGGGACAGATAATCCAACACTGACATTGACGTTAGTAGTAACATCCATCATTGGTGTCGGATCCGTCTCTGGACCCAACAGTTCGTCTACTTGGAGTTCACGCGCACGTCTGCGTGCTGCTCTTCGCTCCGCTCGTCCGAGCCGGACCTCGCGTACCCGAACGGTTGCAGGCTCAAGGCCGAAAACATTTTGCGAAAAGACAAGAAAGACCTCAACAAGGTCATCACCCTGCAGCTGCAATTCTAGAGAGCGTGGAGAATCCGGTAGAATGAACGTGCGCGACAGTCCAAGCGCCGTCCGGTAGGTGCCAGCGAAGAGTTCAACTTTTTCCCCGTTGTCTCCACATAGAATAGCGAGAAAACTGTCATCGAGGTGTCAGGGAAAGTAGTGCAGAAAAAAGGTGTTTCATATTTAACTTACCTCTTTCTACTCGTCTCGACCGCTTTGATCATAAGTGAGCCTTTCGTACCTGGTAATTTGACATACTCAAGCTTGGGCGCTGGGGCGTACGGCGCGTTGAGACCTTGTTGCTTTCGGGTATTGCTGATAGCATTGTCCACGCGAAGTTGCATAGAGTCCACGCTATCCTCCGAACGGCGGTGAGAAAACGCATTACCAATGATACGTGAAAAGAAGCGCGAATGCGGGACTGCAGGAACTGGTGGAGGGTCGACCGGCATCTCCGAACCCTGGGAATGATCAGGGGTAATGGTTGGTGAAGGTCTTCGTGGGGAAGGCAATGGCTGTTCCACGTGCGTTCGAGCATCTTGTGAATCCCGGAGCTGAGGGGTCGTCGAACGTGCAATCTCTAACTGCTCATTAGACCCTAAGATACCTTCTAGCACTGACCATCGCCGTCTACGACGTCCGCTAGCAAGCGTATCGCTACTTTGTCTAGGACTATTGCCCTGCGCGGTCATGGAGACGGGGCTGCTGGGTACATCCTCGTCGACCATGGCCACTGAGTGCGATTGGGTAATGAGGATAGCGTGTTGAGGCAAGCGCGTGCCAGGTGGAGGTAAGTGTGGTAGACGGCTCTCCAAGAGAGCTTGTGCAAACGATATAGGTTCATTGGTAGGTGTACGATTGACATTCTCATTCTCGTCATCGTCATCAGGGTCCAAGTCAAGGATTGGGTGATCCGAACGCCGGGGGCTCGTCGAACTCACGGCATGACCCGTGCCAGATGTTGGAAATGTCGCAAGCGCTTGCCGGAGCGTAAGAAGGGTGGGAGTAGGAGATGGAGGCATCGCTGAATGTGACTCGACACGGATCGCGGAGAGATCAAGATCAGACGGCCGGGCAGCTCGACGGAACCCAGTCGGAGTCAGGGTTGTGGTTGAAAGTGGTCGACTACTACGCGACATTGCACCATCTAGGCCTGAGGTATTAGTCGCCATCGATTCGGCCGTTGCCATCGAGCTCGTCCGCTCATCCAGAGCTTGGCTACCGCTCGCACCGGCTGCGACAACATTGATCGCCTCATCGTCACTATGGGATTCCTCCATCCAATCAGTTTTCATGTCTGCACTGCGATTGTCGTCTAGCCCAACAACTTCGGTTGTCCGTCGGGAAACTGTGGTGCCCCGTAAGACGTCATTGACGGACGTACTTCTACTTCTGGCCGCGGCTAGAGACGAAGGAGAACTCGGACTAAGGGGCTGACGAGGTGGCGATGCGCTCCTATAAGAAGGGGGAGGACCCAAAGGAACATGGTCTATTGCGGGGGGCAGAAGGATAGGCTGAGGTGTCTGTGGTGGTGTCTTGGCCTTCTTGGGTTGTGACCCTCTCTGAGAAGGAAGCGTGGCACTTGCAGAGGGTGAGCGACAAAAAGACAAGTTCTTATCGAGGTTAGGGTGGGAGATAGTTATTTTGTCCAGGGAAAACACATCACCCGGTACAGCATCCCGAGATGAGGCCCGTTTTGCTTCTTCTCTGCGTAGCTTCTCCCGTTCGCGGCGAAGCTCAACCTCTAAACGCCATTCAACTGCCTTTTTGATCTCGTCCAGGGCGTAAACCCGGACACCATCGCGACGGCCAGAAATAGCCACTAGAACGCCTCGGTGCTCCATTACGACGACGCTCTTAAAACTAACACGACGGATCAACGCGTATGGCGCAGGCGTGGGAGGCGAGACCAGTGGCAACACGTCGAGGCCTTGGGCGTGGCAAAGGAGGAGGTAATGAGGGGCCAGGAATGCGCCGCTAGTGGGCGGAGAACTGAAATGAGACGGCGACAGGTAACCCGTAAGAACAGTCAAGGAGAGGCCTAACTCTAACAAGGATGGTGATGGTAAAGGCGGTGGTGGTGTGGAGGGTCGGGGCGCTGGTACAGGGGAGGATTCTCGTGAAGGGAGAGCAGATCCCTCCGGTGTGGTGGGGTTTGTCCGTTCTTGACTAGTAGCACTGGGTGATGGCGGTAAATGATCACGTCGGTGAATTAAATGCGAAAGGAATCCGGAGAGACGGCTGGGAGGTCGACTCTGTTTTGGATAGAGGTCAGGATAAAAGTGCCCTGAGGGACAGCATACAACACAGCCAACGTACGTCGTTGTTTGAGCGAGCTCTGAGGCTTCTACGTCGCGAATGTGAGGGTGCAGCAGAACTTGATTCAACAATTCTCTGCACAGGGTGTGTATCGCCGTCGCTAAATGAAGGGATATCAGGGGTTTGATGCAGCGATGGAGAGTCTCGTGGCTCTGTTACTTGAACGGCCGGGAGACTATGCATGCTGGCCGAGTCGCGTATGCTTGCAGCAGGACTGCCAGAGATTGGAGAAGGGCCATTAAGAGTCGACCCTAATGTAGGTAGTTGATTTGTCTTGTCGACTTGTTGCACATCATCCGGCTTGAGAGCGAGGTTCTCGTCAGCCCGTTGTTCGAGATGACGGGGGCCATCTCCATCAAAGCGATCCGAAGCATCATCCCAGCGGGCCAGTCCTTCATCCACTATGGAGGGCGTCAAGAAAAGAGACTGCTGGGACATACGAAGAGGAGACCAAAGACGACCAAGGAGAGCTGAGTGTTGGGCTGGGCTGAGGCTGAGGCTGAGGCTGAGAGGCTGAACCTGAAAACGAGCAAACTAGGAAATACCGCATGTCTCACCATTTCTAGTTAAATCTTCTCACGATTAGACACTTTTCCGATCATGACGTAATATTTTTTTCGAGGGGCAGGGACAGGGCCATCACGAGAGACGAGAATGAGAGTATTACAGTAGCCATGGAGATCAATCCTCTTCCTCCTCATCACCACCTTCCTCCTTCTTAGCAGCTGCTGCAGCACGCTTGCGCTTGACACGACCAGGGCGACCACCTCCATACGGCGATGTGAGGGCAAAGTCTATGTGCTTTTGGGAATCGAGACGGACGACAAACGAGGGGACGTTGACTATTTGTTTCCCTACACTGTAGACACAAACATTGGTCAGGACGGAGAGGTCGGATGAGTAAAGCCCGGATCCGTGACATACCGGATATGACGTTGTCTGATCAATACACGCGCGTGATGAATGCTCTTTGCCAGGCCAAGCTTGAAGACTTGGGTCTGTAAGCGACGCTCCAAGAAATCCTCAATTTTGAGAGCAAGCACGTAATCCAGACGCATACGCGTCTCATCGAGCACGCCAATGCGTACAAGACGACGAATGAGGGCATTGCCCTCGAAAAGACGCTTTGGGTCTTTATCGTCGAGCTTGAGGAGCTCACGAGCAGCACGACGAATTTTTGAGAGGATTAGGGCGATACGCCAGATTTCACGCTTGTTCCGGAGGCCGTACTCTCCTGCGAGCTATTTAACCGACCCCAAGTGATGAGTGGATGAAAGATGTATATGTAATATATGCGTGGTACACACCTTCAGTTCGGCATCGAGACGTGCAGATCCGAAAGGTCGACGGGGGACCTTGTAACTGCATACAAGAACATGGGGCACGGCTGTAATCAGCGTCGTGTATCCCTCCACCAAAGTGGATCTTGAATAAGAAAATGCTCACGTCTTGGAGTGGTTCCTTGGAGCCCTAAATGCGAAGTGTCAGACCCTATGCTTTAGGCAGCATGTCACTGTTACCTGGGCATTGTTCTTGAGGGAGATAGGGACGAAGCCTTCTTGCTTGAGAAACAATAATTGAGGCGGCTGCGGGACTAGTGTCAATCCAAGGTTTGGGCGGAGCGCCACAACTGTATAGATGAATGAGCCGCCACTCGGAGATTATCCGAGAGCCAATCAACAGTCAACATCAACATCGCACCTTTCCGCCGCTAAAGCACCATCTAGCATCTGCGTTATCCAGTGTGCGTGTCCTTCGCCGTCCTTTCCGCCTTCCTGCAGCTTACCGTACGCAGAATCTTTGAAATGCCGCACTCTTTTGGTTACAGGGCGCGTACACGCCATATGTTTAAGAGGGGCTTCAAAGGTGCGTCTTTCTTCGCACTTTCCGTGAGGAAAATATCATGGACTTTACTCCCTCGAATAGAGCATGGTCCCATCAAAATTTCTACCTTTTTAATTCCTTATCGTATCGGAGATATTGTTGACATCAAGGCAAATGCAGCGCAGCAAAAGGGCATGCCCCATAAGTTCTATCACGGGTACATCCTCATTTCCTCCTTTAAATACCCTGGCCCTCTGATATACTTCAAAGGCGGACTGGCATTGTGTATAATGTCACCCCTCACGCCGTTGGCGTCATTGTCAACAAAATTGTTGGCAATCGCTACATAGAAAAACGCGTGAACATCCGCGTAGAGCATATCCGGCATTCAAAATGTCGGCAAGAGTTCTTAGACAGAGTGAAACGAAACCACGATGCTCACGCAGAGGCTAAGGCAAAAGGCGGTACGTACTGTAATAGGGCACCCAGACCATACACTCATTCATTAATTGCCCACAGAGCGTGTTAATCTGAAGCGAGTTCCAGTCCTTCCCCGGGGTGCACATACCGTTCCTGTCACAGGTAACACTCCGCAAACTATTGTGCCCGTACCATATGAGACTACCATATGAAGAGGATAGAAAGCCACTTACCCGCCCTTCTATCCCTTCATTTGTATTCTGTTATTTGCCATGAACGATAAACGATACGAATGGTTGAGCAGAACATGTTGCACCGCGCACTGAAAGGTTTTTTTTTACATCGATAAGGTGGCACTGATGCTGATGATCAAGAGATACAACGTGTGTGGAACAAGTCAGTCAGTCAGTCTATACATGCCCTTGTAATTGCAATGGTGTAAAGGTGGCCTCTCCGCTATGGATACATAAAGCGGGCTATAGATCTAAACTGCGTACAAACACCATACAACACTAAAGAAACTAAGCGTGACAGTATACCAAACACCGGCCGACAAAGTCAAAAATGCGGTATTGCCATTGAACGGTACGAAAGAGGCTGTTGGAGATGCCGCCCCGGTAGAGAATTCACTTCCATCGTCACCACCAGTGAGATTCGCACCATTAGGCTTTGAAAGAAATATCAGAACGGTGTTAAGGTGGCTTGGGAGAGGATACTACGTACGCCGATAGGGCGCGAATTGTCTTGGAATTGACAGGAACCTGAATTGCAAAGACATTTGCCGGCGATGGGATCCCAGAACGCAGTCGAGCAATTCGCAGGCACTGGGCCAGCACATCAGCCGTCGAGATTAAACGACGGACGAATGGAACTTACAGCGGAAGCGCTTGCCGTTGGATGTATCTTGCGGTGGGTTAGGGTTGTCAGGGGTGGGCTCTTGCTCGGGACAGCCATACTATATGGTGTGATAATGAGATGGCAGACAGAAGTCGGATTTATTGTCTCATGAACTGACACATGTGTAGAAGGGGAAATCGGAGAAGTCACATCGCTCGAGCAAGCCCTGCTCGTTGGCCGGAATGCCATCACAGATAGCTTGATCGACTTGTGGTGTTGAGCATTTGAGGGGAGCGAATGAGCCTAACTGGGAGACGGGGACTGGGTTCTGAACCCAAGCCAACAACTGCTCTGCCGAAACAATCCACACTGAGACACGCGGGTGAGAGAGTGGTCACGGAAAAGAGCAACATAAAGCACCATCTTGTTGTATTTGCGCCCAATCGAGAAAGGCGTTTATCATGTCGATGGTGGAATTTGATACCGTAAGGCCTGGGTATGTGGTCTAGAAAAAATAAGGAAAAAAAAAAAAAAGAAACCAAGGTATGCGGTAGCTCCGCACCGCGGTATGGATAGGGTGAGTATAGAGGCCGATAGGCTGCCGATTCCCGGTGTAATGTGCGGTGAATGTGTTCTTCATATACTCCAGCGTTGCAGAATCATTGACTGTGCTTGCGCCATTGGCAGGGTCACTGAGGAAGCATGTCAGTAAAGGACAGCTGAGGAGATTGGGTAAACCTACAGCCATGGATCCATGAGATGGATGCCTTCAGCGCCACGTTCGTCAAACAAGGCATACATAGGGACCTCCCAAAAACCGGGTAAGTATGGGCTTCCCTTGCAAAAGGTTTCATCGACAAGGCAATCGTTTGCCAGACCATGATCAAGCGTATAAGGCCAATAAGCATCTGTATGTGGATCTGTGACAGGAATCGAAGCAGTCGCACTCGAGTCATATGTGAAGCGAGCAGCAGCCAGATGCTTCAGGGTGTCAACGGTGTAGTTTAGATATGGTGCACGGAAACCGATTATGGCCGAAAGAGGAATGCCAGCCAGTGCATTGAGAGCAATGAGGTTTCCATCTATTTCATCGTCGGGTGGTGAACCGACATGGGTCATACTACAAAGATAAATTTAGAACAAGTGACATGAAGGAAGCAGGAAGCGACTAACGTATGGTCGGCAATCTCATTACCGGCGACGTACCAGTCTGTGACGAGGGTGTAGTTGGTGTAATTTAAGGAGGTATAGTAGGTCATTTTTGGCTGACACCCATTTGGATTCTTACGATGAGCAAGGAATTGATTAACAGAATCGATGGTGTAGGATTGCACAGCATCGTCTGCGGTATATATGATGAATTGAGGGACCTGGGACTATCGACAAGTCAGAAGATATTTTACCGGAGAGCGGGGGGAGACGGTAAAAGGAGAAGGTGTATTTACGGGACTAAGACCACCTGGCGGGCTTGTACTAGCACAGTTGCAATTGGGAAGCTTGCATGTGGAGGGGTCACAAGAATATCCTGCGGCATCTGGGCTATTTGTAGGGCCACTGATACTACCGTCCTGAGCAAAGGAGAGCGTAGCCGAAAGGAGAGAGAATATGTAAAGAGGCAGCATCTATGCTGAGAGCATAAAAAACGAGAAGGGGGGGCTGCAGCAGAGCTCGAGGCGGAGAGGGATTATTACCACCTTGTAAAAAAGGAGCGTGGGTAGACCAGGAGAAGATCACGGCAAGCCAGTAGGGACACGGTCAGAAGAGAAAGAGGCGTGAGTTCGAACGGTGTTCCGAGACATATCCCCGCGGTCGCGCATTTTACGCTGATAGTCATGGTCAAGGATTAGTGTTAGACATTTTGGATGGATCTTTGGATCTTTCTTGTGCCAGTGCCACCTACGCCTACGCCACCTCCGCGGACCATTTCAAATTTTATTTCCAATCAGAACCGAGACTTTGGCGGTGCGGTTCCTGTCCTGTCACGTGTCCCATGGGTAAAAGCGACATTGTCATGGGTTCATCACTTCTTTCTTACTCCCGCACCTCAAGTCAAATTACAGACGTTGGTCCTATGTCCCCACGACTGGTCTGTGCCAATGTAGGGCGGATACGAATCGGCCATCTTAGTGCCCGTTGCTTCTTTGGGGTAACCGCATGTTCTTCATTCTTTGTCTCTGTGGAATGTGCAGGGCCGGTAGTTCGTACATATGTTATGTGTTATGTTATATCACCTTCCATTGTGTGCTTATTGTAAGCTGACGTCACTGGGCCCCCAAGATAAAAAAAATTTGCTGTCTAAATTTACTCAATGATCGTTCGTTGATACATTTATCTAGCTCGTACGATCATGCAGCGGCAATAGCGTGCTGGTTAGGCCATTATTGCCGTCGTTTCATGTGGTAATCAAGTTGCCCATGTGACCCTTGGCCGTTATAGATGTAATGTATGATAGAAAAGAAGACACTTCCCCATTTTATGTGATCGTGTACATGTGAGTGATGAGGAAGTGGGGAAGTGTCTCTCGTGATGTCAACGTTGTGGGTTGCTTGCAATGATTTATTCATTGAGCTATAATCGGCCACGAGGGAATCTTCCAGTGACCAGGTGGCCCAGATGATTCGAGCTGGCTTTAAGCCGCGCTACATTCGGCCAGGCATGTTCCAATTGCATTCAGCTCACCACCTGTTCGACAATATCATGCCCGTCCTTTTACTCATGGTCATCGCCGTCTCACTCTCATCTCATCTCAGCCCGTCCCCCGTCCACGTTGCCATCTGACCAATACGATCACGTGATCTTATTGTGTCGCGCCCACGCGTTTTCTCGTTTACAGGCGTGTCGCGTCGCGTCACGGAGCTGCGAATGCCGCTCCTGTCGTGGTATAAAGCTATTGTGTCACTTCTTCGGCCCCGCTTCATGGCTCCTATCCGTGCTGACCTTTTCCGCTCCGAATCATCATCCAGTCTCGGCTCCTCCGATGAGCACCTCTCGATCACACACAATCCTCCTGGGAAGCGCACCCGTAAGCGTTTCACTGGTTCCCAACTTTCCAGGCTCGAACAGCTCTTTCTCCGTACTTCCCATCCATCGCGCGAAGAGCGTGAAGCACTTAGTCGAGAGCTTGATCTGTATGATATATACACATATGTTCCCACTTCGTCAATGTTGATTTGTCTATGATTCACCAGGGAGCCGAAAGTCGTGACGATATGGTTCCAAAATCGTCGCCAGAATGAGCGCAAAGCGGCGACAGCCGTTAACCTAGACTCGGCATCCTCCCCTGCAGTCCGTCCGACACCGCGGAGGCCACGCACATCCCTCCCTCACTCACTCTCGTCGCCATATGCACCGCTGACGCCAACCACAAGGCGGCCGACGCTTGAAGCTATGGCACGACGGTCCGAGTTACGCACTGCACCCCCGCGGACGCCTTCCAAACGCCCGGACCCGAATAAATCATTGTGGGACAATATGCCTTCATCGCCACTTGTGCCACCGAGCCCCCCAGAGCCCGAGTTTGTACAATTTGGGATGGGTGATCGCAAACATACCCGTTCTCTCGAGTGGGCGTGTGCGGCTGCTCGTCTGATAGGAAAGCGTGCTGCAGCAGCGTGTCATGGTGATGACGATGACGATGACGAAACGGACGACGAAGAATATCACGAGGCCATCACGCCGATGGGTAGTCTGACTGGGGACGCCAGTGGCGACGTTTTTTGGGACGGCAGGAGCAGTGCAGTAAAGAAGACGACCGACAAGAAAAGGCTAAACGATCCAGAAAATGAGCTCATGGGTGCTGCATTACTCCTCTGCGGACTGGGACGTAAAGTTGCATGACCCTGCATGGTCAGATGATGTCTATAAGTGTGTCTAATGTATCCATTTGCATCACAAGGCGTATGATAGTACGGATGGTCCTTTAGACCCAACCAATCTTGAAAAGTTCATAACCCATCTCGTCTGCCCGACCATGTCCATCGATCCTCTTCAGAGTCTCCTTTTCTAGTATTGCTAGTTGTAGACCGCTTTCCTCGCGCGAGAACGCATCGCTAACTGTGGACGACAACCCTTCGTGCCTCCCACCCGTTCTGAGTGCTACAATCATCCATAGGATACCTGCAGGGCGCGCAAGCAACCCGATCACGCAATTGGCTATCCAGGATGCATGAAATGGCTCATACACGACATCGGCGGCGACTATAACGTCGAATGCGCGGTCAAACGGGGCACCGCCTAGGTTTGGTCTGGACCAATCGAGTTCCCGCACGACGATGACTTGGCTGCATTCGTTAGTGTCCACATTGCGTCGGAGGTTTGCTAACACGTCCGGATGAAAGTCCGTGGCAACGATAAGCGGCCGGCGTGTTTTACCGACGATTTGCTTACGGGCTAAAATTCGCGCCGCAGTAATGCTGAGCAGACCTGTTCCGGCGCCGAGCTCGAGCACGCGCAAACCTTCGCCGTATCTAACAGCTTTCAAGTTGAACTTGCCCGGATCGGCGCATAGGCGTTCGGCGAGGAGGATCGAACTCGCCCAGCTCTGCAGACCGACGGACGTATGATCCTCATTGAGAAGTGGGGCATCATTTAATTCGACTTCAATCGGTGGGCCATCCTCGGCCAGGAAGGAAAAGCTGCGTGTAACTGCTTGCTCTGGTTCAGACCCCGAGAATAACGCAAGAAGAGAAGCGGCCTCGTCAATTGCCCAGGAACACGCCTCCATTTCGGGCTCGGGTACAGAAGATATCCAAATATCAGACCGCGCGGTGAAGCCTATCAACCACTTAATGGTGAAAGCACGTTCGAATTCATCTGCGCATAGAAGCTCCAGCGCCTCGTTTCCCTCTTCATCGTCCGAGAAGGCGTCTTCGTCACCGTCCTCTGCAGCAGAAGCATAGCCGGAATCAGGGACAGAATTGTCGTGAATGATATGCGTGTATGGTTTGGAAGTCTTTTTAAAGCGCAAGCTCTCCACAAGTGGCAAAGGAAAGTAAAGGGCGCGAAGATTGGCCAGAGCATCGACAACTTGAATTGAAGAGCAATGGGGAAGATGATTGAGAGGGGGGAGGCTGATGGTGGGAGAGATGGGATTGGAAAGTCGGGCCATGAACAATGACCAGAACGGTATATGTAGTGTCTATGTCCAAAGTCAACCAAAAGATAGTGCACCCTTGCGATAGAAATATGGTATTTGGGAATGTATAATAAATGAAACAACCGGTGGAAATGATCTATAAGACGAGAAATTTTGAGATGTCGGAGGGAGCGTTATTGCTGACACACAGGCATCTTGGTGGTGAAGTTGGCGAGCGTTGTAGGAACAGAGCCAGGTGAAGGATGGAAGATTTATGGTACACGTGCACAGACCTGACAAGCGGCCGCACGTGCATGCGTATACGCGTACTAATTCAAGCATGTGGACGACCTGAATATTGAATTGGATACCTCCGTCTCCGTCATTCACCTAATCGAAGTGGTGGTCTAGTGTCCTAAACCTATGACATCCGGCATTCCGAGAGACCTGACGAGCTATTTTGTTTGGGTTGATTCCGCACTCGATACAACGCATGGGGAAGGTTTGGATCGAGACATTCTATGCTCGATTAAATGGCAGCTCGATAAGATCGCCATGTACTCTCGCATGTGGGAAAGCTTCCCCCCGGAAGTGATTGGTTGCGTAGCGGTGTCCTCGAGCCTATTTCTGACCTTGTTGACCTAGTCTTGATATCGCTTATTGGTCTGGGTCATGTATTTCAACACGCGTCAAAATCTCACCTACTGACGTGGCACGCCCCCGTCCAACAGGCGTGCGCAGTCAAACAGAACGCACTAACAAGTGTGATTCCCCAAAGTTACTATAGGGACCGTCACCCATCACTAGACGTGTTAGATGATCAACTTCGTCTTTAACCCTACGCAACAAACCAGACGGCGGCGGCTGCCTCCCAGCCGTAATGATGGCCTGTTTGAAGGCCCGGCGCCGGATGACGAGGTGGTGGCTTGGCGGAAAATGTCGTAGCTTGACTGTTTAGTCGGTCACGGTGAGGTAGCATAACCCATAATGTAGGTGTAATGCGGGGAGGCCGGAAGATCGATGCTTTATATACTTAATGAGTCGTCCGAGCTGGTGCGCGGTTCAGCAGGATACACTTGGTGGATATATTACCGGACTCCAGACACGGAAGACATCAAGAGGGGTGTAAGTGCCGCGGAAGTGGAGGAACAAAGATGCATGCGTGTTGAGAATGGAGTCTGAAGAAGTCGCAAAGGAGGGGCAATACTGGTGCGGCATTCGGTAGTAGTGGTACCAGTGGTCGCTCAAGTAGTCGGACCTCATTGGTTGGGCACGGTACCCTGGTACAGGTCCTTCCAATAGCAATAGATACTGAAGAGGTAAAAGTATGCCGCAGCGCAGTGATGTTAAGTTGGTGACAACAAAAACGCGTCACTATTACTATTCTAGGGAAATGGGAAATGGAGTTGATCTCGTGTCTGCTGAACCAAACCGTTTTAAGATTGTATCCAACCTCGTTCTTCTGAGTTCCACTGCAGTGCTTCAGACGTCTTCAAGGTCTTGGATGAGAAATAAGTCTTGTTTTGTTTCTCGTTCTCATTCATTTCAGTTTCAGGACACACTGGCAGATGACATAGGTACATCTTATCTCATGAGTATCACTGGTCACTACACAGAGACAAAGACTGACGATGACATTGATGACAGCGATGATAGCAACCGGTTAAAAGAAAGATTGTGCCGATTCGTCTACTTCTTTGATTTACGATGGGGGAATGGTGTCGATAGAAACGACAGGTGGCAAACGTCCAATAAAGCGGAAACAAACACGTGACTGTATCGCTTGCAAATGTCAATTGAAAAAAAAAAAAAACAATGCCAAGCGTTCCAACACGTCTGGGCACACGAGAGGAAAACATACATGGTCTCCCTGCCGGTTTGAATCCCAGCGACCCGGAAAGATGGAGCTGGCCTGGTGGGAATGCTGATAATTAATGGTCTGTCCCTCAGCTATAGGTAGGATGTGTTGTTAGGTTATGGGAGGCCTGGAAAGGTTGGTTAAAATTATGGGAGCCTCAGAGGAGTAGTCGCGTCGTGAGCGAGAGCCCCCAAACAATGATGGGGCATGGGCCAAGCAACAATGGCAAACAATGACACAGTTTTCTTGGGATTCCATATCGCAATTCTGAAGAAAACGAAGCCGTGATGAGGACGGTCAAGTAGCGAGAGTCACGGGGATGACTTGCACGCGGGGGACGATAATAAGAGTGGAGAGTTACCAACTAGAGTATAGAATCATCTTTAGTATTCCACCCGATAGAGATAAGTGGTTGTGACACTCACAGTGCCCACGATTTCCAACGCCTGCGATAAAGTCCAAATCAACAATATCCTTCAAAAGACACAAGTATCACTGACAAGATAATTTGCTGTCGTCGCGATTAATAAGGAAATGATGAGGGTGAACAGAGGAGAGTAGCGGGTTCCGAGGTACAGCTACTTCGTTCCGGGTCATCGGGTTGGCCATTGATACAATGACTTACCCATATCGTCCATCTGTATGGTTGCTTGCCTCTTAGAGCTTTCCGGGAATATGGAAGTGAACGCACTTGCAGATGCCAATAAAGGTATGATTAGAGTGACTATATGACTGTTTGGAAGACATCCGGTTAGCATGATGACCAGGAAACTCACGTATCCTTGATTATAGTTGATGGCAGGCACGCCAATCTGAGGCCCATTAACCGGTACCATCTTGCCGATGCACGTCGAGGGAGGTCATTAACTTGTAAGGCATAATAATGGGCCGGGACAGCTCGCGGCATTTAATAACCATTCAAGTGGTCCACGTGCGCAACTCAACAGATGTTGCCAAGCGCAATCTGCGAATCATGGTGGGGGGGAAACTCCTTGATCAGTGCTTCCAATAGGGATCATAACATCGCATTGAGCTTGAAAACTTGGCTAGTCCTTTTTCTGGCGTTTTTCCGACTTGTCGGACTCGCTGCCCTGAGCTAAGTCGGGAATGTAATGTCCATACAGGGCAGGGTCTATTCAGCGGCGGCCTAGATGGTGGCTGGCGTTTACTAACGGGAGAAGGCAACTTAACCAACCCACGCAGACTCGCTCCCAGGCCGTCTGGCGGTAACGTGAGTTTAGTTGGTGGCATACATTTTTGTGAATACTCTGTTCTTGGAATACCGTACGCGTAGAACTTGGATAAAAGGGGCTTAACCCATACGATGTCGACATCTGGATCGAATATAGAGATTGATGCCAAAGTAGTTTATGCATTGGTGGTATATCGCATGAAGGTACGTAATGTCATCCAGGACGAATTGCTCTGACACAAGGACTGGGACACATCAACGATCGCTGGTAACTCCGGCACAGTACAAGTCCAGGGATACTAAGGTTTGGCAGCAATATCAATGGCGATGGCGATGGTGGGAATACTGCTTCAAGCTTCACTTGAAGCATTTGCATACGCCACGGCTCGCATGCCCGGGCCGTGTGGGCGACGCCCACGCATGCACCTACTGACTCTTTGCTTTGCGTTGATGGCACAACCGTCACCCATCATTGCAATCACTTACCATCTCGTGATCCCAGAGGGAACACCACGTCCCAAAATCGATTCCTCCATATCCCATTCGCGCTCCATCGCACCTAATGTAATCGAATACAAGGTATACTACGATGCTCTCCGAGCAGGGATCGACGAGATAAAAACAGTGACTGGTCATGAACTCACGCTCTGGAGGGATGCAGTTGGAAATAGAGAGCTTGGGAAAGAGGGGGCTGTGAGGAACGATGAATATGAATGTGAAGATAGCGATGAATTAACCGTAGAGTAGAGTGCTATCGACACAATGGTCTGTCACTTTCGTTAACATCCGCAACTGTTGCCTCATCCAATTTTAGGCACAGGTGCAGCTAGGTATATCAGTATCAGATCTAGTCCAGCAATGCTCATTCCACCGTGGAAGCCAAAGGAGTAGCCCTGTCGTTGGCGGCAAGTTTCTCCAACCCAACAGTAGCTCAACTGTCATATTTTCCTGTCCTACTTGGCTCGTTGGATTCGTTCTCGGAACCCTCAACAGCCATTCGGGGTGTGGTACCATTGTATTAGTTGTCTATTTCGCGGGGCGAATCCCTTGTTACCAGCGCTACATACATCCCGTGATTCATGTTTGGGTTGGGAACTACAAGCCTGAGTGTTGTGGCTTCCTGCAGTTGGTTTTGCTCATCCGGCGACGCTTTCTACGTGCGTATGACAGTGGACGTCAAGCCTGCCAGTGGATGAGAGTCAATGTCGGTCTGTTGTCTGATCTGTCTGTGTTAAGTTGTGATGATATTCTTGCATCTCACCCTCACCTCCTGCGTTGCGTTCCTCGCGTCATAACTAAAAGTTCCCGTGATGACCCACTCCAGCTCCACCCGCAAAATTTTATTCGGACCGACATGAGCTTACCCTGTGAGACAAGGCTGACCAACCAATTGCAATTGGCGCCACCCTTGAGATGAGAATTGAGAAATTGCAGTTGCTCCGACACCCATGTGGGGAATAGTCCACTTGCCGCAACCGGGCTAGTTGCCGAGGCTTGCCGCTGAATGACCTTGTGATGGCTGGAAAGGACGTATCCACTCGCGTATGGCGAGAGATAGCACCTTGAGGACCATCACTGTGGCCGCGCAAAATCTGAACTGGTCCGGCAGAATCGAGGAATAATCGATCATCGATCACTATGATTCCCATCTAACAGGTTGACTAGTACAACGACGTTTTAATTTTTTTTTTCCAAGGTCAGATCATTGATCGCAGCCCCTATCACACCTTGCATTGGCTTGTGATTCTCAGGACGTCGGAGGTAAATTGATTGAATGGGACATGATGAACATGTAGACAATGACAATGACACATACACATATTTACCCGTACTTCGCCTTGGCCATCTGCATGAACATGTCCATCGTTGCCTTATCTTTTTCGCGCATTGCCACTGCACGCCCTCGAGACGCAGACATTTTCTCGTCGCGCGCCGCGTCACGCTTCTGCTCAAACCTGGCACGCGCAGCATCTCTGCGGGCAATGCTGTGGAGTCAGTACGCGCGACATGCGTACTAGTGAGCAAGCGCAGGAAGGTGGTTAAATGTAAGGAGTACCCACTGCGCCTTGAAACTATCCCCGCCACCCATAAGAGTCCCTTCATCAGTCTCCAACCCCTCATCTCCTCTTTCTCTGAAGACACGGTCACTCTCACGCTTCTCTCGTTTTTTCTCGAGCATGCGTTCGCGGCCGACCTCCCGTGGACCAACCATGTCCTCGATACGATCCCGAGCTTCCGCTATATCGCGTTTTCGGCGGCATTCCCGTTCTGCCGCAGCATTCTCCTCCTCAGCTTCCTGAGCCAAGATGCGATCACCCTGTGAAGGTAGTGCTGGACCTTGTACGCGTTTAGTGCTACCATCTCCGGTCTTCAAAGATCCACTGTTAGTGCCGTAGGTGGCCACGCCGACCTCTGCTCGCGCGTTTCGTACAGCCTCGTCTTCCGTTTTGGAACGTTTCGAGGCAAAGGCCCATTTATACGCAGTTTGCGAGGTAGCCGATTGCTTGGAGGGATCCACGCCAGCATAGAGCGACTCTGCAGATAATACTTGAGTTAAATCGCAGGAGTATGGAGGAACGAAAGGCATTGAGGCATACTATCCAACTTTCCGCGATTCCATTCCTAAATGGAACAATGATAAGTCCTGCTGATCTACGGCAGATGTAAAACCAGCGGTGTACCTTCACAAACTTGCGAAAGTATCTTGGGTGAGTGTAAGAGATGCCCAGCCAGCGGGCGTATAAACTCACTTGCGTGCCTTATCCCCCGAAAGTTCGTCAAAGTACTGGTATTAGCAGAAAGCGTCTTAGGAAGGGACATCACTCGACAACCTCGAAGGTACCTTGCGCTTTTCGTCTTTCAGCCAAACACGAAACTCGGAGCTTTTGAGAAAGTAGTCGGATTCAGTTATGGGTCCAGCACCCCCTGGGAGATGTGTGTGTGGCGACGAGTCAGCCGAACGGGACCGCGGCATGACTGGATAGAGCAAGTTGGACCGAGAACGGAGAAGTGATCTGTAGCAGTAAGTTTACGTGAGATACGCACGTATCTCATCCCTCTTCTGCTATCTACAATGTCTGCTACCTCTGTCACAGAAGAAAAAAAGCCCCAAATGGTGCCTATAGACGATGACAATGATGTGGATGATAGCGACGAGGAGGGAGCACCGGAGATAGCCGCGACTGATGGTAAGTTCTACTTGGTCGTATTAATGCCACTCCTTTTCTGTCATGTTTACTCCTCATTTGCCATAAGGTGAGACGAAGAAGAAAAAGAAAAAGAAAAAGCCAAAGAAAAAGAAGAAAGTTGAGCAGGGTGATCCCCCGCGAACTGGGCTTTCAAAGGTGTATCCAGATGGCAAATACCCTGTCGGGGAAATTCAAGAGTATAAGGATGAGTGGGTAAACCACGAAAACATTCAGCATGGTCTGAAAGCTAATCTGTCTTAGCAACGCCTGGCGCACCACCTCCGAAGAGAAGCGATATCTAGAGAAAATAGCCATGGAGGATCCAGACCTTACATACGAGAATATCCGGCGTGGTGCCGAGGTGCATCGTCTCGTTCGAAAACATGCCCGCAAGTTCATACGTCCTGGTATGACAATGACTGAAATCGCGAATGGCATCGAAGACAGTGTACGTGCTCTGGTCGAAGAGAATGGCCTGGAAGCAGGGATCGGTTTTCCCACAGGCCTCAGTCTGAACAACTGCGCAGCGCATTACACTCCAAATGCAGGCGATACCGTCGGTGGGTCTGCTTGACCTGTGAAGATTAGATGGAATTTTGACGCACTCTGCATGGGTCTAGTTTTGCAGAAAGAAGACGTTTTGAAGGTCGACATTGGTGTGCACGTTCGAGGACGGATTCTCGACTCTGCATTTACGCTCAACTTTGAGCCGACATATGACAAGCTCCTAGAAGCGGTTAAGGCGGCAACTAACACTGGAATCAAGGTATATATGTCGTGCCACGGGAGGTAATCATATTAATCTCCGCCATTCTGCGTTGCTACACAGGAAGCCGGAATCGATGCTCGACTTGGGGAGATCGCAGGTGCGATACAAGAAACCATGGAATCCTATGAAGTTGAGGCGGGGAGCAAGGTTTACCCTGGTATGTGATAATTTTAGACATGTGTGTGCAGACGAGCGTTGCTCATATCGTGTAGTCAAGGCTATTGAGAACCTCAGCGGACACTCAATCGAGCTTTACAAGATCCACGGCAAGAAGTCAGTGTTGCTAGTGAAAAATGATGACCAGACAAAAATGGAGGAGGGCGAGTACTTTGCTATCGAGACATTTGGTTCGACTGGGCGCGGGCGGGTGGTAGAGAGCGTGAGAGACAGTGGTGGGCATTTTGTATCCGATTTGTTGACCATCAATACGGCAGGGAGATGTCTCGCACTATGCCAAGATTTACGATGCGTCGCAGGCATCAGTGAGGTAAGCTTATGCAACCCGATACCGATACATTGACAGACATCTGATGACTTGACAGACTGCAGACAGCGAAGTCGTTGCTTAGAACGATCACAAAAAATTTTGGGTCTCTGCCCTTCTGTCGCAGGTACCTAGATCGGGTGGGGGAAAGTAAATATCTGCTGGCGGTGAGTGAAAATTGAGAAGGATTTCAGGGGGGAGACGAGGTAATCTGACTCTCCCACTCCCACGGTTACGGCAACAGCTAAATCACCTGGTGAGTCAGGGGATCGTACAGCACTATCCCCCACTGTGCGATGCGCGGGGATCGATGACGGCTCAATTCGTGAGTGTGCATTAAAGTGCTGGAGCTGGAGCATGTTGACTGAAGAGAGCGATCATCCCTTTTTAGGAGCACACTATATTATTACGCCCCACAGCCAAGGAGGTAGTGAGTCGTGGAGATGACTACTGATCCGATTTCTACATCGAGACATGTGATTTTTAATAAGATTAAAAATAATAATGAGGAGAGATGAGGAGATGGTTGTTCTTTCAGAGGGGGAGCTCGACGACATCGACATCGACATCGAGCACGGCCAGCGCCTTTATATAAATCTTATCATATCGCTCTCGTATCTTCCCGTCTCTTTATTCTACCACTCATGAACATCTCCCTACCTTGGCCTCTTTCCCGTCTCTACACAGGGCGAACCGTCAGTCCCGCCGCCGTCAACTCCACGTCCTCTCTCAGAAGACCTCTCTCAATCGCCTCCCTCCTTCGCTACTATGAGACCCCTGGTGTCCCACCACCATTCTCGCGCGTCGACCCTCTCCTCCAGCAGCAAGGGGGTCACGTCATGAGTCTCCGCGACATTCTCAGCTTGGGTGGTTTAATTGCTCTCAAGGGTGAGTAGTGCAAACTCGGATCTTTGCTCCATTCCTGGAGGTCGCAGTTGTGTGTCCACGAGTCGTCTGCGCCCTGCTACAATAAGGCACGCGACTCGGGTCATATGCACCGCCGCACAACGCCGTTTGCGTGATTTTCTCCTTTTGGGTGCTTTTCCCCCTTGGAGCTCACCCCAGCTTCCTTTGACGTAGCTACCGAGGTGGCTGGCGACGTAGTGTCCCATTCAATATGGGGCCCACGAAAAAAGTCGTGGAGTCTCCCTATGACGATTCTCGCTGGGATCATGAGGGGCGCTGGGCGTCACTCAAACCTCGTCGATATCGTAAGATCATCTATTTTCTCTCAACCTTGTCGACGCCTCCGACCGTGTGCCTTGTCTAGGCTACCATCCGAATGTTCCTGGGACTTGGCGGCCTGGTGCCCCTTCCGCCAGATGCCCTCGTCACTCCCGTCACCTTCCGCGTGCGTAAACGTGGACTGCGGGGAATCCTTTCCCAATTCGATGAGCTCGAGGATGGCACACGTGAACTCTCCGGGGAATGGGTCGTCACCAAGAGGCTTTGGCAACGCTTACAAGCTGAGTGGAAGGCATCCCAAACGAAATCGAGCGTCGATCCATCTATCTCACCTCGTAAACACCACAACGAAAGGATTATCCTCTATCTCCATGGCGGTCAGTCGCCTCGTGATGCGCCTTGTAAACCAGTCTGACCCTCGAACGTCTCTAGGAGCATATTATTTGTTCAGTCCATCCACACATAGGTCCATAACCATTCCTTTATCTAAATTTACCGATGCTCGTATATTCGGTAAGCCTTCCTGCCTCAATTTGGCTACTGCGATGTATCCGTCCTCAGTTGACTACCAATAGCGGTCGCGTATCGACTTGCTCCAGAAACGCGATTCCCGGGTCCCCTGCATGATGCCGTCAGTACCTACTTCCGTTTGTTAGAGGACCTTCATATCCCTCCTAGCAACATCCTATTCGCTGGCGACAGCGCTGGCGGAGGATTATGCCTAGCTGTCCTGATGTATCTTCGTGATAACAACTATCCCTTACCTGCTGGCGCAATCCTGATGTCCCCTTGGGTCGGTGCGTGCTTCTTCTCTCGAATATACAGCCCTTTTGTTTGCTGACCGCAATATCACAGATCTGACAAGAAGCTGTGATTCTTGGGATTGCAACGCGCAGTTCGATATCGTACCGATCCCCTCCAATGGTGACCACATGGATCCTGTTGCTTGCTATCTCGGTTCGAACATGGAACTGTATCTTACCCATCCTTACGCTAGTCCCCTCTTTGGGGACTTTACCGGTCTACCACCTATGCTCATACAAGCTGGCGAATCTGAGGTGCTTCGCGATGAGGTCACACTACTCGCGCACAAGGCCACCCTTTCCGGCGTGCATGTCATGCACGAATTGTACGAAGATGCCGTAAGTTTGCGCCAACTCCGAGTTGTCCCTCATCTACTTACCGACAACGACAACTTACCCACATAGATTCACGTGTTTCAAGCATTCCCTTTCCTGGAAGCGTCCCATCATGCCTTCTCATCGTGCCGAGCCTTTGTGAGACACGGATTTGCCCTTGCCCAGCCCCAAGATCCTCGTCCACTTGACGACCACACAGAGGCAGAACTCGCGAACGAAATTGACAACGAGAGGGCTCACATGGTGCGCGGTGACGGGCAAGATAAGGTGCCCCCAAGTAGAAAGGTCCAGGATGACTCCGAACAAGATACCAGCGATGCGACTGAGGATGAATCCGACAGCTCGTACGTGAGCGCGGATGATTCTTTACCGGTATCGGAGGAGGAAGGGGAGGGTAGTTCGCTGTCGACGCCTGTGTCAGTCGCTGTCCAGTCGCAGGATGAACTCGGCGCTTGTGACGACTGGGACGTGGAGCCATCTTCAAACCAGCGCACGTCATCTTACTTGAGGTCACGACGTGTGCAGAGCTATAACGGCCTCGAGCATGTGCAGCATGTCCCGTCGCTGGTGCGGACACAGCATCCATCATCTTTGCGGAACCACGCAACCACTCTCAATTCTCGTCACCTACGCATGTCCACGCTCTCGTCGACTCCCGTGCCATCCCCATCCATCCGGTCAAGTTCAAGCCATCCTGACATCTCTTCGCTGTGTGAACAATGGGAGAGCACAGGTCCGGCAAATGTCACGCTCACTTACAAGCCCAGCGGGACGACCATTTCAGCGTCGTCGGGCAAGTTAAAGGAGCGCAAGAGATCGCCGACTTTTCATAATACGTAGCCTTTTTTTTCCCTTTTTTCCTTTGTTTCCAGAGGGATCCTGCCGCTTTTGGCCCGTCAACGATACTGTCGTTGTGTTCATTATTAGCTACGAGGTCCGGTCTAGTTCGCGTTGGCTAACATTTGTACCCACATGGGAAACATAAGACATTTTCCTTGTACCAACGCATGCTCTTTATTGAGTGAGTACTCCAAATGTGTTAAGGAGAGAGGGAAGAGCAGATACCAAGAACGGTGGATGCTATCAACGCAGAGTAAAAAGTAAAAAGTATATTGTACACAAAACACACAGAACGCGATCGTGCGAACGGAACTGAAGCCAGCAACGAAAGAAGATATGAGTTTGAGAAGGGATCATTGTTCGGATAGAGGCTGCTCGAGGGCGCAACGTCTTGAAGATCATAGGTCAGATGAACCATCAGAGAGAACAACATAATCGACAATAGGGGATAGAAGTTGGCCATTGGCAGGCGTAGAGCCGAAATGTGAACGACTGTCTTCGTAAACTTCACTATCATCATCACTGTCGTCGGATGGAATGTCAATCAACGATATCGACGAAGCGTCGGACAGAGGTGGAATCGTGGTCGATTCATCGTGTGAAGGGATCGGAACAGTCGGTGCCGACGGCGCAGAACGTGGCATCACGACGGATGATGATGATGCAAGTGAAGCACAGCCTTCGTCAGGTGTGGGGGCCTTGCTCAGCTCAGCGACGCAGATACTGAGGAGGCGATTAGCATCAATATGGGAATACAAGGAGGGAGAAAGAATGCTTACTCGATCCAGATGCTGTGTCCAAAGCGTCTCCCTTTACTGTCGCAGAGTCTCCAGTAGCTGATATACTTGCCCGGGACATCGGGTACCTTCATTTCTCCAGTCCACACGTCCACTTCTTCGCCAGGCGGCACACTACCCACCTTGAAGCGCTCGGAAGTGTCGATCATGAGTTTATCACCTGCGACAAAAACAAGTTCCGTATCGGCAGGCCAAGGGCCAGGGCCATCGTTGCGCATGCGCCACGACTTGACGAACTCGGCACCTGGCGGGAAAATCTGGCCATCGGGGATGTTGTTATCTGCAACAAAAGAGGCACGCAAAGGAACGTCTTCTACGACATCTTTGTTCTTGTTAACGGGTGGAGAAAGTGAAGTGGTCGAGCTATCTAGTAGCTGGGACAACAAACGGCCAGGGCTCATTCCGTCGAGTACACCAGGTCGAGGTGTCTTCTCAGGTTTGGACAGAAGCGCGACAAGAGACAGCGGTGACCCTGCATCATCGGCCTTTGTCGAGGCTAAATCTGTGGGTACACTCTCCGCTGCGGTAGGCTCAGTTCCGCTCCCATTAGGTACTTCCTTAGGTCCCGTAGACAGTGCGGGTGGGGTGACCACAGGTGGAAGATCGAGCAAATGACGAAATTGGGAAGCGAGATCAAACAATTCGTTGAAGTCCATCGGTGGTACATGAGGAAGCGACGCATGAGAGTGTCCACTACCAGACTCGGGGCGTGAGATTGCCGTGGCAACGATCGTGGTTGCCGAGACGTGGGGAGCGTTTTCCGGTTCTTCGAGGACAACCAGAGGTTCAGGACTCCGAGAAAGTCGAAGAGTCGAGGGGTGGCGAAGAGGTACTGGGAGTGGAGCGGGTGGAGTCGGTGGAACCCATACACTCTGTCCCCACCAAGGTGCCGAATGTTCATTAAGTCCATGCAGACCAGTGATCAACTCTGGGTCGTTCTTGTACAAGGATGGAGTGGTACAAATGAACTCGGTTGGAATAACTGGTGGAGGTGATGGTACGGGGAGCAACGGAGTAGCAGTGGGGATGTACTGTCCTGGCTGTGGTGGATCGACGCTTTCCTGCGAAGGGATAGGTGCAGCAAATACAAGCGGAACGTTCTTGGCAGGCTCATCATAGATATTTGGTCGGAAGTCAGGAAGAGAAACATCGACAAGCTCCGCTGGAGGTTCGAGAGGTCCATTGAGGAGGGATTTGCTTGATGGGATAGGGGTCGGCACCGTATCAGGGTCAATGATAGTCCCCAGGTCTGTACTGGTACGGATTCGTGAATGGCCATTTGAAGCCACTTGAGCACCCTCCTCGGGGTTCTCAGGTCTCTGCGAGCCAGACACACTCGTACCTGAAGGAGTTTGGGTCCCAGACACGCCATAACGCCTGACTTTAGGAATGTAGGCGCCTGGTTTACGAATCTTCAGCATTGCATGTCCCGTCGGATGGACCGGAATAGGATGCGCTTCGCAGTTGGCACAAAGATCAAAGTCACTGCATGCAGGGTGCATGCACTTGTAGCGTACGCCACGTATCATATTGCCACAACCATTGCAGAGAGCTGGATGAATAGGGTTAAAAAGTGATGGAAGTGTTAGATCCTTTGGATCACGAAGGCGAACAAAGCCATGGCCGGGATGATGAATGGCTACGAGGGCGTGGCACGAGCTGCAGGTATCGTATTCCGGGCATTCTAAACATTTCTGCGCGCAGCGTGAGAACGAACTTCGAAAGAAAGTATAAATGATACCCACATAGCGGTCCCCCATAATCTTAGAATCGCAAAGGGTACAAGTAGCATCGTGTCCTACCACCTGAGCCTCAGTAACGGCACGATCCCCCTGGATGTCCGATCCTGAGGACGTGATAGTCGGGAGCGCCGCGGCTCCTTCATTCGTCGTCATCGTAGGATTGGGGGGACCCGAGGCATCCTCTCCTGTGAAGGATGTATGTACCCATACTCCTCCCGGTTCTTCAATGGCAAATAGCTCATGCGATCTTGAATGCGAGCCAATGCTCTGTGGTTGAGTGGCCAGACACGCAGAGCAAAGATCAAAATCTACGAAAAGAAAAAGTCGGCAGCAATTTCTAATGCAGTACAAGGAACCCAAACCTGGACAATTAAGGCACTTATGCCTAACCCCAACAACCACCTCATGACACATATCGCAAATGATATTTTCATGTATCACTGGCGAAGGGCACGACTCAAAGTCGACGGAATGAGTTACTTCTGTAGGTTGAACTTGGCTTGTTGTGGCACGCTCCGACTCGATCGACGGCAGTGGAGTAGCTGATTTGGGCCGCCCCTCGACAGAAGTAACATCCCAAACATCAGCAGGTTCCATTCCCAGAGAACGAGAGAGGACAAGGTCAACATCAGCCTTGAACGCCCGGATAAGACTGGAAATTTCTTGCTTCCCACGCTCGACGTCGCAGCACGCCTCACGCTGCTTCCCTTTATCACTTGCTGCTGCAATGGTGTAAGCTTGTATGGTTCCCTCATAGGACGTCTCCATCTCTTCGCTAGCGTTACGACTATTCGAAAGTGTGAATAGGGGAGAACCAAGACTTTGCGTTCTGTCCTCGTATAATGAGACCGGACGAGGGGGTGGCGGTGGTGGCGGTGGGGGAGGCGGGACCGGGAGAGGAGGACCTAGCGCTGGTGCGGATGCAACAGTCCGCAAACCCCGACGACGGAATAGCCTTTGCACGGGTGTTTCAGCAGACTCTGCTGTGAGAGGTGGAGACTGTGGGAGGTGGCCGTGTGAGAAGGGCTGAGCGTGCGGTAGACTAGGTAGCGGAGGTGCCGGGTGCACATGAGGAGAGAATGCCTGGTAGGGGGGCATAGTTAGGGGACTTCCATGAAGAGGTGGCGGAGGCGGAGGTGGAATGAAGAAAGAAGGGAAGATTGGCGGGGGAGGAGGCGGTGGCGGAGGAGGCAGCGGAGGTGGAGGCGGAGCAATGAATGCGGAGCGCGGACGAGGCCACCCGGGAACTTCGCCTCGGTGGTGATGATGACTCCGATCACGGTGGTGGCCGTGACCATGTTCATGTCTGCGCGAGCGCCTCCGAGTGGCCTCTATGCTCTGGGGAGCATCGACCAGAGGGTCTCCGTTATCGTGGTGAGGGGACGCATTGGCCGGGATGATGCCAGGAGCATCACGGGAAACGTCATCATCGTACACGGTGAAACGAAGGAGACCGCCTGGCCAGCTACGGCCACGAAAAGGACGAACATGGCGCTCGTACTCTTCCTCGGAGTGTGCCTCCATACCAACGAGTATGCGGGCGAAAGGGGCGCTGGGAGACTGGGTGAATAGGAGACGAGCAAAATAGTAGGAGGCGCTGATTGGAAAGACACGGTAGAGCTGGAAGAGAGAGGATGAGGAAAAAAGAGGGAAGAAAAGAAAAAGGGAAAATACCTGGTCGTGGATTTGGGTGTAAGAAGGAAAAGAAGGGTCTGAGAAAGAGAATTTGCGTGTTTCAGAGCGATAAGTGGCCTTTATTGTGAACATGGTGGTTGGAAGGGAAGAAGAGTGAATGAAGTGAGTCAGAGATTATTAAATAAGAAAACTGTCACAGCTGCTGCGCAACGGAGAGATGGTTTTGTTTGATCTCATCACAGCGATACGATACGACGCCAGTCTCGTCAATATTTCATGGAATTCGGCTGTAAATTATGGACAACCGTCCCCGTTCATGTTACTCCCTCATCACTTTGACCGTCTCAACGCCGCCGCTGCTCTCCATGGCTGGCACGACTCGTTTACGTCCATCTCTTGGCCCTCGTTCCAATCAACCTGTCATCGCGCCGTCCAGACGTACGATGGTCCAGCCAAGGGTGGTCCCTTCAAGGTTAGACTCCCGACATCGTTCTCTCGGCACCCGCACGACTTATCACCACCCGTTATCTAGCTCCGGCTGGCTGTCCAACGCTCCGGGACCATCGACATCACCGTTGTGCCCGTCCCTCCTATCGCCGCAGACCCAATGCTCGCCGCTTATATATCACCCTTGCTGGACAGTCTGCCGCATGCCCTCGGCGATCCGATCTCCCTCTTTCTCGATACAGTTGCCACGCCCTCTTCTCTCTTTACCGCTACTAAGACGACCTGCCGTAACCATTACGCCGCTGCACGTGCTCGTTTCGCCCTCCCAGACGTCGACGCTCCCGCCGATGTTCTTCTCTGGAACACGAACGGGATGCTAACCGAGACCTCCGTGCGCAACTTTGCTCTCTTTCGTCATGGTCGTTGGATCACTCCGCATGACTCTACCGGCTGTCTCCAGGGCGTAACCCGTCGCTGGCTCCTTGAGCGAGGCCTGATAGCGATCGACAAACAAGGATGGCTCCACAAGAACGCCATCCGTGAAGGTGAACTCGTCCTCTTATTTAACGCCGTTGAAGGGTGTCGCATCGCTGTTGCCCACATCCGCAAAACATGACACTTTCCCACCCACGACTCACGCCTGTCCTACGTGGCTGAGATATGATATTCTTCCGACTTAGATCATGACATTATGTCCAATGTTGTCCCTTTCACATTCACACCAGGCCTTCTTTTGTATTTCCATATGTACTCTCACTGAGGTACTTTTTCGGGTTGCACATTAGAATCGAATAATCTATCCTTCCTCACGTCTTCCAGGCCTAATACGAGTCAACAGTTATCTATGCGCGCACATTGATGGGTGCTTGAGCCTGCTGTATAGAATCGACGTCCATCAACACATCATCGTCCTCCGCCAAGCCATCATCCATCTCTCTGAGCACATAGTCTACGACATAGCTTTCCTGAACCAAACGTTCCATCCGCGCAAGGTGACGCTCCGTGTAAGGAATGAGGCCATCCACAAGTTCGTGTACGCCGCTCCTTTCTTCGCCTGTGCCAGCGTCTTCGAACGCATGACCGAAGTCTTCCGCTGGACGAAGCTTCACAACTGCGTGTAGAACGCGCTGCGCGACAGCAGCGCTCGAAGCGCGCGTATTCCAGTCGCGGACATAGCGAAGTAAACGTACAAGATCCGCAGATGCTAGTCCTTGCAGGACATGATCAACATCGGCGCTGCCCGTCACGCCCGAGTTTCCGTCTAACCCTCTGAACAGTTGAAGCAAGCGACCTGGATGTTCGAGAGATAACGCGATCTCGATCGCCCGTCGGTAATCGTGCAATGCGACATAATTCAGGAATTCCTGCTCCCTAGGAAACATGGCCAGGTCAACGACATAAGCTAAAGATAGAAGCGACAGGGCTCTACCTGAGAACGAGCTCTGCGCGAGCAGACTCCCTTGCGGCTTCTTGCTCTTTAGTGCAATCCTCCCAAAATGTAATCACAGAATCTGCAGCGCCTGAGATGATTGTTTTGTTGTCTCGGCTCACTGTCAGCGCCCAGACCTGTTTGTGATGCGTATTTGAGAACGCCCAAACGGGTGATCACACCATCTGACGTACCTTATCCTCGTGTCCATCAAGAGTGGCAATGCATTCCTCCGTCCGGGAGTCCCATATTTTGACGAGACCGTCTGCCGACGCACTGACAACTTGATCCTCTCCATCTTTTTCACCGCCAAGCCAGTCCACCCTCAGAACGGAATTTGCATGGCCTTCGAACACTTTCAAGCACGAGAAATCGTCCAGTCTCCACAACCGCACAGTACGGTCACCGCTGCCTGTCGCTAGTACTCGCGTACTGCGAGCGAATCGCACGCTCCACACGCCACGTTTATGCCCTTTACAAGTCCCGAGTGGCTTGAGCACGCCGCTAGTATAGTCGACCGCCCATATCTTTGCGGTCTTGTCTTGAGAACCCGATACGAGCAATGCTCCTCCGGGCGACGAGTCGAGCGCATTGATGTCCTTGTCATGGGCGCGCGTCGTACTGATACTTTTGCACCGCACGGGCGCTGATGAGCGCAACTCAACAGGTACACCCCTAAGATCCCAAACTTTGATCGTGCGATCTTGGCTTCCTGTGAACAGGTAGCGAGGCATGTCCTTGCGCTCAAAAACCACCGTTCCAACGCTCTCTGCGTGTCCCTCGCACGTTGCAACACAACTCCAGCTTGTTTCGGTGTCTTGCAGTGCCCACAGACGAGCGGAGTTATCTTTTGCCCCACTGGCAAGCATGTTCCCAGATGAATTGGCAGCCAGACTCAGAACGACATCGTGATGCCCTGAAAGCAGCCGTGCGTCCAAGGAATCTGTCGGATATATTCGTATGAGGGAGGAGTTTGTCGCAAGAGCAACGTGCTCGGATGATTGCCCGGAACTAAGCAACGCCGCGTCAATGATCTCGTCATTAAAGCCAATAAGCTGACGATATAATGCGCCGTCGGCTAGGGCATAGAATAGGATATTTTGATCAGCGTGGACTGACACAATGGAAGACGTAGACGGGACGTAGCTATAATGTTGAAATTCAATGGGTATATAAACACGGGACTCGGGTACTCACAAGGCATCCAATATTTGCCGCTGCTCCTCCCGGTCTTCAAGATCCATGTCCTGTTCTTCCCCGAACGTGCGAAGTACGGCACCTGTTTTCCCGTCCCAGATCCTTACAATGCCCTTCTCTCCGGCAGTAAAAAACCGGAGATTTTTTAATCGCGAGCTTGACTCGCCGGCGTGCTCTTCGCCTAAGATGCCGACCGCCTCGACACGTTCGAGAGCAGTAACTGTCTTTGCCAAGGCCGGCCCAGACTCCCTTTCTTTGCCTTTCCCGCTCTTCTTGAGTTTTCTCTCGCTCATATCCCAGATCAGTACGACCTGATCGCGTCCCCCGCTGATGAGCCACCGCCCATCTTCGCTGACGTCGAGACCTCGGGGCACACTGACATGGCCCTCCAACACAGCCTCGGGTTTGACCTGCTTCCCCACGCGCGCCTGCTCAGCCCCCTGGGCGAGGTCCCACACCCGGATGCGTGTATCAACGCTTGCTGTGAAAAGTCGCATCTTGCGAACCTCCAACCCCGTTGCGCGAGGGTAGCTCCAGGCAATGGCAGAGACGACACCGCCATGACCTCGAAAGACATGGGTTGGGAAGCCCCGCACAATGTCCCAAATTTTGACAGTCCCATCGGTTGCTCCAGACGCAACATAAGTGGAAGTCGGGTCCACCTTGCAAACGTATACTGGCGCGTCGTGGGCGCGAGAGACAACGCGGGTGGGTGATATAGGCTTTGAAATTGGCATGGCGGAAGTGGGTAGCGCATATATACGAAGTGCCATGGAAGCTGTAAAGATCATCAAATGCTTTCCTGACGGTGCGGTACATAGTGCTGCAATCGACTCTGTGTCCTGTAACAGTATCAGGTAAATTGGTGCAATTGGACGTTAACAAATTGGTACGATACCCCAGCAAAGCGGCATATTTCTGCGCCGCTCTCGAGGTCATTGAGGAGGGCTTGCTCCCCGAGGCAAGTTACCAGCCAGAGACCATTTCGAGTAATAGCAACGGGGCCACCGGTATACAAGGGTGCAATAGTGCGCCCTTTTTTAAAGCTTAAACCGAATGGTTAGAGTGATTTCAAGAGAGATTAACGAGACCATTACGCTATCTTAATTTTTTGACTGTGGTTGTGGTTGTTCAAGTTCATGATGAAGAAAATGGAAGTGAGTCCACGTGATAGATTGGACATGACACAGTGTATAGATTAGATTAGACTGTGTATTATACTACGCAGCCTGAGCACTCGTTCATTCACCTGCAGCTTCTGGCTCCCGAGGCCGTAAAGCATCAAGTTCCTCTTCAACAGCCTTTCTCAGTCGTGCTTCTTCCTCGGCAACTCGTTCCGCTTCTTTCCTCTTCGAAACTTCGACCTCTAGCCTATTCTCTACGGCTTTTAAAGCAGTTTTGGCCTTCGATACTTCAGCTTGAGATTCGGAGAGTTGTTGGGTCACGGATGCGGCTTCCGATCTAGCCTCCGATGTTTGTCGTCGAAGCATCCCCATTTGAATCTTGAGATGGTCAATGATATTCTCCGGAAACGCATCAGAAATAGAATCGTCTTGCGACGCGCGGACCGTCCCTCGACTTGGACTTGGCGAAAAGCGAATGCTAACCGCCCTATCGTATGCTGGTGTCACTGGTCGCGGTGGAGGCTCATCGCAATCGTCCTCACTCTCCAGATCCTCTTCCCTACACCACGACGCACCAAGATCGGAAGGTAACTTGGGCCCCTCGTCTTCGTCTTCATATCGATGACGACTGCCGGTTCCTGTAGAAGAAATGCTGACATGTGCGCCCATGTGATCCACACTTGGTACGGGAAGCGTAGCTATACGCCGATGTTCTGTTTCCCCACCATTCACCGTCTCCGGTATTTTTCGTGGACGGCCACGTTTCTTTGCGGGTACCGATGCCCCATCACCATTCACATCCGGCTGAGGCCGCCCACGTTTTCGGGGGCGTTTCGTGCCAGGAGGTGCCTCAAGGTTAACGGTCCAGTACGACCCAAAGCCAGGGTCGGACACTGGTCGCGGCTGCCGTTCGAATAGTCTGTTCAGTGACAGGTGGTGTCGGACGGATTGCTGCCGATAGGAGTCATGCATTGATGTATGACGAGACACGAGAAGAACAGACCTTCCAAGTGGGGCCTGCCGTTCTATAATACGGATACTTTTCCTCCATAGCAGCATAGATTTCTCGGATTGTAAGACGCTTCATTTTGCTCCCTAATATCGCACACCTGAGAATGACGGGAAGGGTATGTTGGGGGCGCTCGTCGGTGTCTGGCAAGCAACGAAGGGTGTCCGGACAAGTCGGGTGAGCACAATGACCTTTGGTCTCTTGATGACCCCCTGCATGATGTGAAGATCTGGAGGCTTCACCTGCACTAGAGGTGGGTGAGGAGGGACTTGATCGAGGTGTAGTTACACGTTCGGCCCTGCAGAATCGCATGACAGGACCAGAATGGCAGGAAAACAAAATCTATCGAACCTCAATGTTGGAATATCATCATCTTGAGGATTCAATATTGTATCCAGGCGAGACATGAGGAAGAATTATTAGCTTGACGTGAACCCAGCTGCCCATATATCTTGTGGGTCCAACGAGCACTTGCTGACGTAACGAGTTAGATTCGTTCATTGTTCTTTAATAAGATCTGAACACCGATGGTCCTTTCAGGTCAACAACACCCGGCCCGAGTTACTCTCATTCACAGACTATCACAAATTGCGATAGCTTGGTTGACATGTCTATCTTCCCTCCATGTCGGTCCCGTAGGTCTAGCACGTTGTCTGTCCTTAGGTCCCTTGAGACACTCTCCCCGCCTGCCTCGTGGTCAAGCCTTGATAATTTGGCCGCTAGCTGTGAAGTTGGAAGCATACCCTTTATTTTGCACGCTGGGGTTGAAGATCTACTTGACTCGAACGCTGCGTATTTTGACACTAAACATAGTGACCGTAGCACTATCTATTCGTTCGGTTCAGTGAAATCCCCTTCGGATGGCAATTTAAGAGCTGTGCCCTTGACAACCGATTCCAAACCCCTCGAGGTCTCGAAAGACGCAACTCGCCCATTGGAGGTATTATTTCCAGCGACAACTGTACCGCCTTTACAACCCTTGGCCATTCCGCCGGTTCTCGGGCTTGTGCCGCCGTTGCTGTCGAGTCCACCAAGCACTCCAGAATCGTGCCCTGGTCGTTATTCTTCAGGAAGGATACGGCTTGTGACCCACAAGAATCTCATTTCTGACATCGGAGACCTTTCAGGGTTGGAGCGACTGTCTGGGCGCAGTTGCAAGGGCTCTACGTTCTCAACTAATTCTGGATCGTCCCTTTCCTCCAACCGGTCAATCAACACCCGTGTTGCAAGCAATAATAACTTAGAGATCCTCGAGGTCGATGTTGCGCGATTTCCTCTTCTCCCCATATCCCTTTCTTGGCTACAGTCGACTGCCCTTGAGGTCATGATTGACCAAGAGGGGTTTCGTGCGATCCGACCCATCTTCAGGCTCGCTGGCTATTCTTGTCCTACTGTAATGGAAAACGATGCTTCATCCCTCAGCGCACATCTTGTCTCGGCTACTGCCGACTTTATGCCTGCCCGGCGTAAATCCTTTGTCTTTCATCATTCGGCGCTCGACACACCCCCTGTCCTGCGACGTCTCATGGTCAACGGGGATGAATCCCATGATTACCTCTCTAGACAAGCTTTTCTCGTCCTCAAATCCAATGGTCCATACACGGTTCAGGGCACTGAACCAGTTCACTCTTCTCGCTTCTTTTCCACTGCCGAGCCCCTCATTCTCACATGGAAATTTGATTATGTCGTTGGGGACAAAAGAACAGAAGCAGGAAGGATTATTCCCGGTGAGAAGATTCTCACCCCCCTCAGTTTCTCCTGCTCTCCTGCCCTAGTCCAGCCTACCCAAGCAAGGAAGATTCGCGTTGTGCACGTGGTGAAGAAG
>QFEA01000656.1:7294-26984 GCA_003315975.1 Lactifluus echinatus | reverse complement strand
CGGGAAACGTCTACAAAGCATAGGCGTACTCGGCCCATATACAACGAAATGTCCTGATACTGGTATCACAACTCCGCCCTCGCGTCCTCCGTGGAACGAGTGGATCATTTGCACTTTCCGAACTCGGCCCCGCCTCCAGCACACGTATTGGGATAAGCATGCCTACAGTCTCTCTTAAGAAAATCCATGTGGATAATTCACATGTTGCATGAGTGGTACTCGCACACTTAGAGAATATATAAAGTTTCGTCCTGGACCAATGAGACCAGCCGTCATTTTTGTTGCTTGTTCTTGTTGCGTTGCAAGGTTCACTTTCCTGCACACGTGATGTAAGGAGTCCACGTGACTAGATGTATTGTTCGTTGTGAATAGAGTGTATTTGCCAATTTCCCTTGCTTTGATCACGTTCAAGCTTTTCATCACGTGAATCTGTGTTACATATTGTGACTCGCTGCACTATATGACAGAGGAATATGGCCTCATGCATGTCACGTCTTTTGTGGCACATGACCTTGCATTTTTTTCGAACACGTGAACGGAAAATGAAATTTCACGCCCAAATTTGCGGTGCAAATACACTCTATTTGCCAATTTTCCTTGTTTTACTCACGTGCAAAATATTTATCACGTGAATGTGTGACATATGCCTCTGCACATATGACAGAGGAATGTGACAGTCACGCATGTCACGTCTTTTGCGGCACATGACCTTGCATTTTCGAACACGTGAACGGAAAATGAAATTTCACGCCCAAATTTGCGGTGCAAATACACTCTAATGCAAGATGTATGTGCCGCCACCAAAAGACATGACAAGCGTGACCATATTCCTCAGTCTCAAGACAAAAAGTGGTGATATATATAACCATCCAGTGGTTCACAAAAACAAGGCAACTTCATTGTATCTTTGTAATACGTACTAATACATGAATCTTTAGTACTACATCGGGCATAGCATTAGTGTTAGTTGTAGAAACACAATAGAGTGTATTTGCCAATTTTCCTTGTTTTACTCACGTGCAAAATGTTTATCACGTGAATCTGTGACATATGTGTGCCTCTGCACTATATGGCTGAGGAATATGGCCGTCACGCTCGTCACGTCTTTTTGCGGCAAGTGACCTTATATTTTTTGAACACGTGAACGAAAAATTGAATTCCCCGCCAAAATTTGCGGTGCAAATAGAGTGTATTTGCCAATTTTCCTTGCTTTGATCACGTTTAACTTTTCATCACGTGAATCTGTGTTACATATTGTGACTCGCTGCACTATATGACTGAGGAATATGGCCGTCACGCATGTCACGTCTTTTGCGGCACATGACCTTGCATTTTTCGAGCACGTGAACGGAAAATGAAAATTCACGCCCAAATTTGCGGTGCAAATACACTCTAATACACTCTAATATGTCACAGATTCACGTGATAAAAAGTTTGCACGTGAGTAAGGCAAGGAAATTTGAATTTGGCAAATACACACTAATGATGATGATGAGGTCTGTCCAACGCCTGAGATATCACAAGACACCGCCAGCTACAACACTCCTCCGAGTCGCTCAATCCAAATGCCGGGGATGGTCTTCAGCCTCGCAGCTCTGTTTCTCAACAGGGCGGTACTAGGCCTACCTCTGGGAGAGCTTGAAGACCTCCTGGAGCCGGAAATAGACGAACCTATCGCCTTCGTAGATCAGACGATACACCACACGGAGCAGGTCTCCACACTACCTCCTATTGAGCACGCTACCTTTGGACTCCCAGAGGTAACAACATCCGCCACGCGACTTACGATATCATACGTTGGAACATCGGAGCATCTCACACGAACCGCGACTTCACAGTTGCCGACGCCTACTCCAGAAGGCAGTGACAAGCATCCTGGAATTTTGACCGTTAATACAGCCAAGAGCACGAGTATAGACAGGAGCGCGAGCATGAGCATGACCCAGCATACAAGCCAGATTACCACCATTTCCGCATGGAATCCTCCGTTATTCCCGCCAGCCGAGCAAGCTAAGGCACACACAGTTGACTGGCATGCAATCGGAATTGCCGTGATCGTGGTTAGCGTAGTGGGCACAACGACACTCATCATCGTGTTCTTTGACCAGTGGTGGGGCTTCTTGGGCGATGTCTGCGGGTGCCGTAAGAAATGGCGGGTAGGTGGCGGGGAAGAGCTCGTGCCGGATTGGCAGCGCGGGAGCTGGGAATTCAAGGTGGGGGATAACAACCTACCGGCGTATCCGTCATTCGGGTCACCACCGTCGCAGATACATGAAGGAATAGCAACCCACACGCAATTTCGGAAGGTTGACACGGTATTGGATCAGAGAACCAAGCGGGACACGTCGGTCGACAATCTAACATTTCTTCCTGTGGAAGTTCTCAGAGACAACATTGGCATGCAGGATTCACTCTGTGGGGCATCCAGACAGGTTCTGAAGCAAACACCACGAAACAATATTGTCGACGGGGTGACAGCGTACAGACCCTACGACGCTGTCGCCAGAATGGACACGGGAAGGTCTAGTATAGCTCCGGAAGACGCATATGGCGGCCTTGCCTCCGAATAGGAACAATTGGAGGGTGGAATACTTGTATTGTGTCGAGACTCGATACAGTTCTGCTTATGTGAAAGACGTGTTGATCCGTGGCGACGCCTGCTCCTTCACTCCCTAGGGCTTCTACACCAATCTAGAAGCACTTGAAGTCTTTGTAGGGGGTGGGGGCATAACTTTTTCGAGGCGGTCGGATATGAAAATGCCGGCTATCGCAACCGCACAGACAGCAAGAGAGATATTAAGGCGGGTTTTGGCAGGGAGGGCTGCAAGGTATGGAATAGGTGTGAAGCAACTGTGATAGGATGATCAACGTAGATGCGACCTACCAGCATACGACTCCCAAATTGTTCGCTTTCTTATTGCCTCCGAGGACTGAGGACTCGGCCGGGAGGTATGATGGCGAGACATGCGAAGTCAGCAGAGATGAGATGACCAATTGCAAGTCTCCGACATGCGATATCTAAATCTTTCATCAATCAACGTGTCATGTTCACGGGCCTCGTACGCAGTTTACACATAGTGCATCTGTTATTTTTCCTTTTCATAACATTTGTATCCTCAGATTGAACATCTGGGAACCGTCGCAGCTATTCAGCGCGATGGTGGAGGATGCACATTGACCATCTCGGAAGCAAGTCCAATCCTCGAGGATTGCCATGTTGGAGACTCGATTGCGGTGAACGGGGCTTGCCTCACCGTTACAAAGTTCGACGCTCATCATAACGGTGGTTGGTTTGAGGTCTGGCTTGCCAATGAAACGTTGGAAAGGACTGATTTAGGTGCGCATTCTCGTGTCGTGAGGAACTTATCCGGCCAATCGAAAGTCTTATGCTGGCTGGTGGATGTTACAAGGCGAACGGAAAGTCGGTGATCAGCTCAACTTGGAGCGCGCAATGGGACCTCATGTCCGGTTTGGAGGACATTTTGTACAGGTCAGTTGATGTCTTTCCGGTATCGCTGTCCCTCATTGTCGCCGTCTCTGCCCGCATAGGGTCACGTCGACGATACGGCGGTTCTGATCTCCAAGACACCTGACGGTGACTCTCTGCGACTCCTTTTCCAACTGAACGAGGCAACACCCACACGCCCGTCCTTGCTACCATATCTGATCGAGAAGGGCTATGTTACTCTTGACGGAACTTCTCTCACGCTGACGGAGGTGGATGACGACAGGCGCACGTTCGGCGTCATGCTCATTCAACACACTCAAGAGAAGATTACACTGGGCAGAAAAAGCATCGGGTCGAAGGTAAACATAGAGGTGGACATGGTTGGGAAATACGTAGAGAAGAGCGTGAAGGCGATGCTGAGCGGTGTCGGGAGCGGCGGGACGGAATGGCGAGGGCTGATTGAGAGGGTCGTGGAAGAGGTCTTGGCTAAAAAAGGAGCGACTGCCAGTGTGTAATTAGCATCGCGCTCTGCTCTCGTACCTCCATGGACAAAGGAAAGGTAAATCCTACTCTCAAGACACCCCGATATCATTCTGCAACTTATTGTCTCTCAAGGTGACAGCCAAGCTCAACTTCAGCAACATCCGATCCAGACCTTCCTCACGCCCCTCGTCTCCGCTCAAGGCCAAGCCTCCTCAGCATCCCTCATCCGTAATATCAGAACCTAATGTCCGTCCAAAGGCAAAGGTTAGCAGCAGCGCTGCCATTATTGTGGGACGCTCTTCGAGTACAGGTAGTTCTACCATCAAGTCCGCAACACGACCACCTTCTCCATTCAAACAGACACCTACTACTCATAGAAGGGAGCTTTCGTCCACCCGATCTACCATTGATACTTACACCACAAAGCCAAAGACTTCTCTTGCACCTCGGGGTTTGTCCAGACAGCGCTCTTTGACTTCCACTGCGCAAGCCTCCTCCGTCAGAGCCCGAAGCGGCAGTGGCTCGTTCCACCCCCCACCTTTGGCAGCACCTTCCTCCTACCTCCCTCCGGACAATTCTCCGACAAGCCCGGCAATACGTGTGAAAGCCAAGGTATCAAAAGTAGCGAAGCTCAACGGATTTAGCACGTCACCTACGCCGGCAAGCTCATTACATCCTTCTTCCCCACCGTATGCCACGACACGTTCCATAGATGTCCGACCACGAGCACCATCAATAGCAGATTTCAAAGGTTTTATTTCCAATCCACCTTCGCCGACCATCTCGACTGTCTCCATTGCTGTCCACCCCATCACAACCCCTGTATCCGCCGCGAATCCTCACCGATATGCCCCACGCGTTCCGCCTCACCAGGCCTCAGCACGCTTTCAGTCTCTCTCTTCTCCAGGAAGCCGTGACCTTGGCAACGACGTCCAATTTCGTGTCAATTCTAAAGTCGATCCCGCAGCCATACCCCTGCCACCGCAATCGCCGCCTGTTTCCACTTTATCATTCTCATCACAATCTTCACAAAACACGCAAAGTTCAGGTATTAGCGATAGCACTGCACCCACGCCGAACTCCCACGCCCATAGCAAAACCTTGACTGCCGGAGAATCAAGTCCTGCCTTCGATGCCGGATCGGTATCTGATCTGTTTGATGACTTATGTGGCTCGAATTTGTCCGGTCATTCACCGCGTAGCCACACTGCATACGCTGATCGACTCGAGGATACTGATAAGAAGATCCGAGCAGAGGCCAAATCAAATCGCAAGGTAACAGGCTCCCGTCTTGCATCTATCTACACCGTTGGTGACTCATATCTCTACAGATCGAGGATTTAGAAATCACTAATAGATCACTTCTGGCTATCAACTCAAGCCTTGAAGCGACAAAGCATAAGCAAGCCAATGAAATTCGAGAGTTACGGCGAAAACTACGAGAATCACGTCTTGTGCTTCCTCCTCGCGCGTTTCGTGCCATCAAGTCGTCGCTTGGGCCCGAGGACGCGGCGGATGACGAGGACATTGATGATGACAACAACGAAGAAGATGGAGATGAGCACGACGAGACATACAATCGTATCAAGGGCCTTCTCGAGGGTTTACTCGAAACGGGACGGCGAGCTCTCCGCGCTGAATCGAGAGACTTTGAAAAACAAGGCGGCGGATTGAAGGTGCTTTCTGCAGAGGAAGTGCGCTCATGGCGTAGCGATACGGGAGATGACCTATCTTCTATACACTCGGCGCCAACTGATGCTGAATCGGACGAAGAAAACGGCCGGCAGCTGCGTGCGATGGCACGTTCTCAAGTGACTGTTCCCGGGGACAGTAGAATTCCCCTTAATGACGAAGACGAACGGGAAATCATGACGGGTGGCGATGAACAACATATTCTGCCACCCATCACTGTTACGTTCTCATAGATTTCAATGTTCATCTCTATAATTCTGGCCGAGCTAATGTCGGTTATACCAGTCAGACGATACCATGCATTTACGACTTATCCATGCCCTCGCATTTGTTACATCGCGCCCATGTTCATTCCATTAATGAATCTAATAGCTCACTCGTTGTACCTTGCTTCCACTTCTGTAATCCGTGCAGAAAAATAGAGCCGGACTCTGATGACTAAGTTGTCTGTAGTTTACTGTTTACTAAGCCGATTTTCTCTTGCTGGTTTGCTGGTATCTATTCATCCTCGGTTATCCTCCTCTGGGCGCGCTTAGCAAGCTGACAAACCGAATTTATTAGCTTCCTGCTGCAAACGTTGAGGGAGAGGGCTTACAGCGGCCGCCAGGTCCATTTGGCCAGGAGCGGTACCACTTGGCTTGACTCCACCTGGCCGCGTTGCAGTGGGTGGAGGCGGAGGCCTCGAAGCCGTCGGGATAGGTGGTTTACCGGGTATCTTCGGAGCCACGGGCTTGGACGCTACGGGCGGGGGCGGCGCTGGTTTCTTCCCAACCGGAGGAGCTGGCGGAGGCCTCGTCCCAACAGTGCTTGAAGGCCGTGAGGTCGTCGGAGGGGTCACTGACGATGAGCCCGGTGCCTTCTTCCATGGTGCTGCCATGCCATTGGGAGGTATCATGCCGGGGAACACGGATACAGGCTTCGCGGAGGCATCAGCCATGAGAGATTGGATTTGATTCCTGGTCTGCTGCGTCGGTGCTGTAGGAGGTTTGGGTGCCACGGGTGGGGCAGCAGGAGTGGCAGGAGGACGGGGCGGGGCGGATGGAGGAGCAGGCGGAGGAGCAGGTGGTGCTTTAGGTTTCGGAGGAACTAGTTCGAGGTAATTGCTCGGTGCCCACCCTTCCACACTGTCCTTTTTCACAAGCCACCATCCGTTTTCATCTTTCTCGACGAGCTCAACTAAATCATCCTTCACCAAAGACAGCTCGCCGGCTTGTCCTTCAAACGGATATTTAGCGCGGTACATGGGGATATCTGGTACCTCAGGGGCCAAAGGGAGACGATCTCGAACTGGTGGAGGGGGTGCAGCGCGCGAAGTAGTAGAGGCAGCCGTTGAGGCCGCAGGTCTCACCACAGTAGGTGCACTAGAACGTCCTGGTAGCGGCTGCGCAGCAGGTCTCCGCTGGGCCCCCGAGGGCTGAAGCAATAGTTATTATAAGAACGTGCCGCTCAGCCACGACATAACTGACCTTGGATGGGCCACCTTTCTTGAGTAATTTGCCATCAGGAATAGGACGGACTACGGCTTTCCGTTTAGCGGGCGGCATGGTCCGGCTATTCGGAGGTTCGCCAGAAGACACATGCACCGTATGACTCTTGTATTGGTCATCCCTTTGGACTGTTTCGTCCTTCATAAATTTGATTTGAGCTCGCTTCTCCTTCTTCTTGGCATAATCCACGCTTCCGAAGAATCAGGTCAGGATCTGATGGGAATAAAAAAAAAGGATGACATACATTGGGGCAATCACAAGATTGATGCTGGCTGAGGTCAATTGGAGGAGAACGGTGGTCAGCTCGGTTTTGAAATAGCAGCTAAGAACAGGGTCGCCTTCCTCGGAGATTGTATTAATATTTAGATTTAGAGCCTAAGTGAAGGGTCAACACCAGCTAATATGACATAAGTTCGGCGCTTACAATCCAGTCGTCACGAAGATGAGACATCGCAATGCTCTTGATCGTTACGAGGGGAATCTTGCGTTCAAGAATCGTCTGCGTCGAGCCGTCTTTTGTGGAGGTAGTGACAACGATATGAACGGCACTCCCCGTCTGTTCAGAGTCAGAATAAGATAGATGTCAAGTAACTGCTTTGACTTACGACAACCAGAAAGCGGGGGTTGGGTTTACTGGATCGTCCGAGTTTTGATACCAGTAAGTGCACGCGCGAACTGAACGCAACACTCTCAGCTGATGATGACGCGATTAACACCATTCCAAGTGACTTCGATAGCGGAGGCGTACCTCCAATACTACACACGGATTTCAGTTCGGCACCGAGTGCACTGTCGCCGTTCAGATCAAGATAATCCCCCATATATCGACGATAGCTGAGCAAACTGAAACGTCTCCGCTCTTTCCTGTCTGCGAGAATTTGATGCCCGTAGTCCCTTTTCTGGACGTAGACGATGGTTTCCTTGTTATTCTTCCAGAATCGTTGTATACGTTTCGCGCACTCGTTTTTGTATCGCATATAATTACGGAATGCCCTTTGGATTCTAGCCGCCATATTATGCCAGTATCGGTCCCTCATTGTTTCCAATGCGAAAAGCTAGAAATGTATTCAAACAAACCTACTATGCCTGTATGAATTTTACTCACAGTTTCCGGATTCTTGATGAAAGCCTTTGTGACACCCATCTGCCATTCCTCCTTCGCAATCCCAGTGTCAGTAAGAATTCTCTCGCATCCGCTGCGAGCGTCCCCAGTCCAAGTGTATTCTCCTGCGTAGGAGGTATTGGGTGACAAAAGGTAGAATCGCTCCACCATCTTTTCAAACGTATTGCGGTATGCGAAGCCTGCACGACGGACTCGAATATTCTCCTGCAGGCCAAGATACTTGATCTGATGGAGCACCGCCTTACTGTCGAATTCTGTCGCGCTCCGATTCTGGTTCGGCTTGATCGTACGAATGTACGATGGTTGTGCACGCATGAGGTTGTCAACCAATGCTCCAGCGGATGCCTGGCTCGGATCCTGATGATAAGTCCAACACCATAGGCAGAACGAGCACCACTCGCCTTGATCCTGTCACCTGCAGTAGGGGGACGTTTCTTACTATTGGGATCTGGACGTTCGGGGAAGAGTGCTTGCAGAAACGCGTTTCCGCTTAGAGATATCAGATCAAGTAGGTCCTTGATCAGGGCGTCCTTGTTCTTATCCGTCATTCCAGAAACCTGGTACATAACATCGCCAGCGTAGTGTTTGACCAGGAACTGGGTTCCACGAGCCTCAAAGTGCGCGTGGGAAGCAAGTGCCGCTGTACGCTGTATGAAGCTGTTATCAGCCGCCGTAGGATCAGCATGTGCTGTTGCAGTGGCGTCATTCAACGCAGCGAAGATTCCTGGGGGACGGCGCTCCTCGATGAGGTCGCAAACGATCTTGTTATTGAAATACTTGATTTCCGTCCATTTGATTCGCTCACGGACATATTCCTCTTGCTCTGTCTTGAGAGTCAACTCGATGAAAATTTGCTGCAACTTCTCGTTGACATAGTTGATGCAAAGTTGCTCGAAAGAATTTTCCTGGGATGGCAATTTAGTGCTGCTTCAGGGCTTGATTTTGTTGATATCACCTCGAAAATCTCAAACCCAAATATGTCCTGTGGAATATTAAGTAGGTCCAGACAAAAACAAGCCTAGCTCACCAGAATTCCAATCAACTGGCTCGTTGCTCCGCGAGGTTTCATCGAGACGTTGATACGTGAGACAATCCACTCGAACAGATTGTTATAAATGGCCTTGGCTAGGGCATCTCTTCCCGAACTGGCTTGGGCAGGGTTCAGGGGTACGTCGTAGACTGAGCCGCGTCGCCCGCCTCTCTGTGTTTCAACGACCTTCGATGTGAGAACCTTCTGAACCTGAGCACTGTCGACATCCATAAGGTATGCGATGAAGTCAGGGACTACTGTGTCAGATATCACAGCGTTCCCGTTGTCCATCTCGTCGTATTGCACATTCCCTAGCCAAAGGATGACTGCAAGCATGCGAAATATTTCACTTTGTTCCTCTGCACTCAACCCGATAACGTTCATGGCTCTCTGAATACACGTTGGCAATGACAAGTAGTGAGTAGATTGAGTGGGCCTACCAAGGTATCAGCAAAATCTTTGGTATCGTCTATACCCTCGACCTCCAGACAGTTGCTCAAGCTAGTGTACGAATACGCTTCGGGTCCTTGTATACCAAATGCTTCTATACAGGTGTTTAGCCGATGCAATTCACATGGCAGAACGGAGAAGTATTATACCTCGCTGCTCGCTTGATGCAGCTTTCGTGAACTGATAGAATATATGGAAATTCCGCTCGTTTTGCACTTGACCAACAACGCGAGCCTTCTCGAGCAAATAATTAGTGATCTGTGCGCCGACTGGTTCTGAACGTTCGTTGAACATAATTTCTAGATATTTCCCCTGCAAAGTTATATGAGCTCATGTTTCCACACGGCCAAGATTCGCACATGTCGGCTGGAGTTGTTGTTGCGCAGAGTCTTCGCGCATCCAAAGCTCTCCAGTAGAGGGTTGGTTGCAAGGACCATGTCCTTTATTTGCTGAATGCTGCTATCTTGTCCACCCGATACTGCAGCAATGTACTGCATGATACGCTTGGCAGCTTCCGTCTTTCCTGCACCGGATTCCCCAGAGATAATAACACATTGGTTTTCTTTATATGCATTCATATTGTAATAAGCGGATTCCGCGATGCCGAATACATGCGGAGGAACCTCTAGCCTGTTCTTGCCCTGATATCGGTGAAGGACATCTTCGGTATATATGCCGAGGTCTAGTTACGTTGAATATAAGTAGGATACATGAGATTGAATCACACTCTCACCTCGAAAGGGGTTGACTGATATCAAGACGGCGCCGATGTAAGTGTAAATCTCCCCGCTTGTCCACCGTTTCTGGAGGTTATCGTCGATACTCTCGTTGCTGATCGTCGTCAGTAGAGTCATGTCTGAGACACCAACTGTCTTCTTCTTAAAGCCTTCTTTCCAGTCCGCCTTGGCTGCAATTAGTTAACAGAAAGATGAGACAAGGAGTAAGGCACCTTCGCAACCTTCGCAGGACCACCCTTCTTTGGAGCGGCCGCAGAACCCTTCTTTCCAGCCTTTTTAGACGGCGCCTGGAATAACAAATATCAAGACCTTTGATGACCCGAGTAAAGGAGAACGAACCATTGTGGTCCAATATAGGCTAAGGGAGTTGGATGATGTCGAGTTGAGTATTGCGAGGCGATTATCCGTACCATCCGAGTCTGTTCCGGGTCACCGGCTCGAGCTCAACTGCTGCGGCGCGCACTGGCAACTATTTGTCCATTGTCTAACAAATACTCCAATTACAATGTACGTGTATATAATAACAAATCCAATAATCGTGAATTCTCTTCGCCAACGCAAGATGGTGAAAACTGTTCAAATTCTGGGTCGAGATGTCAGCCTTGACTAAAATAGCAACGTGACGATGACACGATACCCTTCCTCTGCCGCATGGCCGTGCTTTGAGAGACTGGGGGACGTCCTCGGCTAGGTGGCAGGGACAGCTACGCCGAGTTCCATGAGACATTTTAATGCTTCAACAGTGGGTTGCAATATCTCTGCATTTTCTGCGTTGCCTCTCACCACTGAAATCAATGCATTGATGAGATCTTTTGGGTCTGTCTCCTCTATCAGGCTTTTCCGGAGAGGCGGGTCGAGATTGATCAAGAAGTTCCGGATGCATATGACCCCACGGTGCACTGAGCCAGGATCTGGAGATGTTCTGGGATGGGATTCATTGGACTCGGATTCAGAAGATAAGGGGTCGATGAGTGTGATAAAGGTAGGAAGAACTCTATGGCGGTCCCGCTCCAGCTCGTACAGAGAACAACACGAATAGGGAGATGATGTTAAACTTGCAAGGGCGCCAGACGCCGCTAGCCGAGTAGGCAGATCCTCGACATCTGACAGAGCCACTAGAACGTGCAATCTCGACTTCGCGGAATTGCCTTCCGAGTACCTTGTGAAGACGCCCTCTGACCCAGCCACGAGATTGCACATGAGCTCAGTAGCCGCCCGTCTGACGAGTACGTGGTCCTCCAACATCAAAACCTCCACCTTTGCCATAAGCCCATCCGCATGCCCCACACGACTGGCAGATTCAGCATTGTGGGACGATATGTTGGTCAAAGCCATTAATGCCTCGAAGCGCTGCAGGCGACTCGATGCCGAATGCGTGAGCAACGCAGTAAGAGGCCGAATGGCATCATAAATGGCGCCAGGGTCGGGGCCAAAGACTTGAGTGGGCGAGGATGTGATGGCTAGCTTTGCCAGGGCCTGAATTGGTTCCAGTGTCGAGACACCAATCTCCGCTTGTTGATTCTGTGATGTATCTGTCGCAGAAAACGAATTCCGAATGATATCTGTGAGTACTTTTGCTCCACCATTTTGTAATATCTTTCCTCTGTTCTCTTTATCTGCGCTGAGATTGAGAAGAATTTGGCCTACAATTAGCCGGATGCCCTGGCTGTCGGCTGATCGTATCGCGGTAGGTAGAACGCTGAGGGCACCACTCCTCACTAGCTTCCTGCCTCGTTCCCTGACGTGTTGTTCATCTTCTAGAACATCCGAAGGGCCACCTTCTGGGTCCTGCGAGCCTGTAGTCCCAGGTCTTGCCATTCGTCGGAGCTTCATAATTTGTTCCTGCTCGGGGGAGAGTGGTGGCCGATAAACGCTAAGATTATAGATGATATTGAGGATCCCGTATACGAGTGAATTATTTGGCGCATCTGACGGTGTGCTCGAAGTCCTCCTTCGTGCTGGGATAAAAGAAAACAGTTTTCTCAAGAAGGTTGAATCTCTTGATAGGTCTTCTTTTACGGAGGATTCCACACTCATATAAGCTAAGCCCTCGATGGCGTCCACGGAAGACTCCTGTCCTTCTTCCGCTAGGATCCCTACCATGAGCTCGACTAGGTCTCGGTCTGCACTCCGCGTAGAAGGACCTGCCGACACGGTCAATGCATCTGCATTGGCACCGCATGATAACTTTGTGATCGCTACGGCTGCAGCCGCGCGCAAAGAAACGTCCTTTTTCTGATGCATTGCTGTCTCCAACCACTGATCGACTTCTGCGGGTAGTGACGAACGACAAGCTTTATGTCCGCAGGCTTGGGAGAAAAGTCGCGCCGCCTCTCTCGATACAAGCTCCGAAGGATACAAGTCCAAGATGTCAATGATAGATGTAAGGACCTCATCACGTTGAAAGATATCCGAGGCGGCTTGCCAATCTATTTGAAAGAGCGCAGTGAGGAAAGAAAGGCCAGCTAGTATATCTGATTCCTGAGCCTCGGTTATACGGGCCTGAATTATTGGAAGAAAAACTCGGCTCAGTGATTGCATTCCTAAGTCTTCTCCACCGCCTTGCGCCTGTCCCATGGATGCCCGAGCCCCTTGACAATATGAAGCAAGCACGAGATAGGCCTTGGACCGTTTTCCGTGATCATTGGCAGGGACGAACGACGTGATTAAATACATAAGTTCATCAAGTAGCTGACCCTGAGAACTGCTGGAAAAGGAGGGGAGAGTGAGATTTGTATTTTCAATTTCATCGATGGCGGCCATGACTGTGTGGTGGTGTGGGTGGGTCTCGGATAGCGAAATAGCGAAATGTGAGATTGAGATGCGGGCCGCTGTTGGCCCGGAATTCAGTCCAATTTCCAATTTCACGAGTCAGGTCATGTCGAGAGATGATGATACACCTCTTCTTGCGACACAGAGCTCCCTTGATACGCCAACGCTCATGCTAACCAAGGTGGATGATGGTTTGATTCGTGCTGGGGATACCGTTCTTCTACGGTTACCCTCTGGCGATATAAAGAGCTGCAAACTAGAGGCTGAATCGTGCGTTACATCCTACATTGTTCATCAGATGGTTTAACACCCACTCAGGATGGTAAACCTGGGAAAATTTGGCTCTTTCCTGGCAGATGCACTTGTGGATCAACCGTACGGGTTAACATACGAGATTGTCAATAAGATAATCAACGTAATTCCTCCACCTGCCGTTGAGGAACTTGGTAAGAAAATAATTTATCTTTTGTACCACCTTTTCAGTGACATTGGTGCAGAGGATACCGACGCGACAAATGAGCTTATCAACGACGGACAGTTTGTTCAACCCTTAACTTCATCTGAGATAGAGGCCCTAAAACAGTCGGGCGTGCATGCTTCTGTGACTCCCCTTATATCTTAGCTCTTACACTGATGCTGATCGAGTATATGTATCGCAGGAGATTATCAAGAAGCAGATAGAGATGCATGCAAACTATTCGCTCAAGACTGAATACAGCAAAGATAAATACAAAAAACGGAAGGCAGCGAAGTAAGCGGGATACATCATTTGAGATTCATCATCCTCTTAGTTTGCAGATGAAGATATTCCAAGTCATTCACGACTGTCCAACCCACGCTTTTCAATGTTTGTGAGTATTGGTTCACGAAGGACCAGACGCGCATCCTCAACATGCGTATCGATACACTTTCGCAAATGATGAACCTTGGAAATGTCCGTCCGGGGGGTCGTTACATCCTGGTAGATGATGCGTCTGGAATAGTAGTCTCTGCTGTACTGGAACGATTGGGCGGTCAGTTTCCCAGTACGCATCACTCACCTTGAGCCTCTGAAGAAATAAGTCAGGTTATGGGCGATTAATCACAATTTGTGATGTGGACTCGCCCCCGGCGTATCCCGTTATGACGCAGATGAACTTCCCAAAAGACTTAACTGACAATGTCTTGTCATCCCTTAATTGGGCGGCAGCAGATGAAACGCATACACCAAGTGGTTCATTTCTGCTCTTAAAGCGGACGTGCCTGACCCATACGTAGTTGCACTCTCCACCGAGCCTGCGTCAGGGTCCTACGGTTCCGAAAAGCACAAGACACGGCTCTCGAAGCGCAAAATAACTTCAGATGCATTGTCCAGTGTACGCGGAGAACTTTTTGCTGGGGAATTTGAAGGGTGAGTATTTCATCCTATCATGTGTACACGTCTGATGCTAAGAGCTTAGGTTATTCATAGCAAGCGTATATGACCCTCTTTCGGTTCTGGAACTGCTTTTTCCATATCTAAGGGGTTCTGCATCGGTAGTTGTCTATAGCCCTCACTTACAGGTTTTGTCCCATCACCTCCTGATTTGGAGGTGGCTGACACGCACATGAAGGTCGTGTCTGATCTCCAAGCAACTCTGCGGCAAGATCCTCAATATTTGGCTCCAAGTATATCAGAGAGTTGGCTCCGCCGATATCAGGTACGACCGTTTCGATGCATCCCCCCCCTTTCACATTGATGCGTTCATAGGTACTTCCTGGCCGTACCCATCCTTTGATGACAACCTCAGGCGGCGGCGGGTATTTACTACATGCCATTAAAGTGTATGTTGTACCCATACTCGTCACCAGCCCAGCCTGCTGACGGTATCTCATTACTACGACAGATATAACGATACTTCTGCAGAGCCAGTGGTGGCCCATCGACGCCCGAAAGCTCCAAAGCCGACCTTGGCATTCACCCAGGGGCAATCAGACGACTCAATCACGGAGGCTTCCCAAACAGAAATACACATCAACCGTGCTGATGTATCCATAGATAGCTAGTAACTTAATGGAAATCGATCAGTCAGAGAGCGGCTCGGACGTTAGTAGTCCTTAATGGGCTTTCCAAGCATTCATGAAGGAGAGTCGTGATGTGTTCCGAAACCCGTAAATCGTGCAAATATTGCAATAAAATGTCACAGCAACGCAAAGTGTAGTCGTCATGGGAAAGCCTCTGGGAATAATGCTGTAATCAACTGCAACGACGGCAAAGTGCACTGAGTAATATCGGATGACATCATAAGACAATTCCTCACCTCGTCCAGGATGCTATACGCAATGTGTTGGTTTAGCCTCCTATTCTGGAGGACAGCGAATATACGTCGGGCCCCTCTCCGTGCGTTCGAACGGCCGATCATATTGGCTGCGAGATCTATGCCGGTGTAAGTGGATTTAATCGACACAAAAATACAAGGAGGATACCTGGTATCAAGGCGGATAGCATGCGATTTGCATCATCTCGAGCTCGTGCCTTTTCTTCAACTGATCGCGGGAGGGGAGGTGACCTGAACTGCCCTCCCGGCCACAAAGAATCGCGAAACATTCCGATGAAATTTAAGACATGCATCTCGTCAAGGAAGGTGCTGACAGTGTCGCGGACTTTCCTATTGGAACCGTCGTGAGCTCGTTAGGTCATGATTGTGAGGAGTATAACCTTTCAACAGTGCTTCCTAACACTTGCTGCATAATGATGATGATCGCCTGCCGCCGTAGCCAATTGTTCTTCTTATTAAGTTCAAAGACTGTGAGAATGAGATCGCAAATTGGCGAGGAAAAACTAGATGAGCTTGTTTCTCCATCCAGTGGTTTCAAGTCGCCCGAGAATTGCAGTAGAGTGTCATCCTGCGCTGTTTTCCCCGACGCACGGAAAGCCTGGGTAACGACATCTTCGTCGGTGACCGAACTCCCTTTGATGCCAGCTAGTTCCGCAGCTTGTCGAGTAAGGCGTTGAATCATCACATCTAACATTGACGGCCCAAAAAACATATCGTCGATGCTACCTGCAACGGAGTGATACACATGCCGGACAAGACCGGTGCCAGGGAACGCTCCGGTGGGTTTCGACGCCGATGCCTGGGGTTCTGATACCATGAAAGGCGAGTTCCTAGATAAAAACGCTCGGAGTTCATTGCTTTCACACACGGCAGAGACCAAGACCAGGTTCTATCTGCAATGAGACAAGAGCCGTTCATGGTAGGTCTAACATACCTGCATATACCGCTCCAGTGCAGCACGGCGCCCGTCAACAAAGCTTGTGGAAAGCGCCGTGACTAATCGCTTCCCAGGAAACTCGAGGTTTCTGACTGCGGCAAATCGTTCCCGTAACTTGTTGTGCATATCTAGGAATTCGTTGTATCGCCTCGCGACAACCCATCCCGTGCCTACCCCACCACCCACAGAGAGTTGTTGTACTTCAACAAGATAGCGTACAACCGATTTTCCATTTTCTTCTCCCACGACGGAGTTCACAATAGTTATTTTTGTGCGGTCTGGAACAAGCTGATTAGCCACCTCCTGCTGCTCAAACTGTGTCTTCTGAAAACTTCGCTCCCGCAATTCCCGGTTAAGCGAGGATTTAGACTTCTGTAAGAGCTTGAGCTCCTGGACATCCCCAGTGAGCTCTGCCTTCTTGATGAGAGAGTCCAACATGGCATCCTGCACTTGCAACGCAGAGATCTTCTCCGCGAGGCGGGCGATCTCGTTAGAAAGTTGGAGATCGCCTGGGCCTGGGAGTTGAAACGACTCCTGCATAGACTCGCCACTTTCCTCGCCTCTGTTCTCATCTTCCTCTGTGCTTCCAACAACTTCGCCACCGATGCTTGCGAATCCCTGGGCGCTGAGGTAACCCCGCGACAACTGAGCAGTTGGCGAAGAGGGAAAGAGATGTGGTTTGCTTCTCTGCTCTTTGTCGAGGGCCATGATGTCCGACAAAGCAGCTTGTATTGCCTCTATCGTAGATTCACTTTCTCGACTAGCCTTTCCTGTTTCGCCAGGTTCGTCGAATAGAGGGGCACGCGAATCGTCCAGTTCAGAGTTGGGAAATGGGGACATGAGAACATCAAGACTTGATGAGGTGGTCGGGATGCCTCGCTGAGCGGGAGGGTCCCTGAGCAATGACCCTGGACTAGAAGATTGGTCACTACGGGACTGCAATGACACGCTGCTCTGGAAAGTGAAGGAAGGCGGGTCGGGTCGGAGCACAGGAGATAGGGGCCGAGGGGCAATTTTATTCGATGCTGAACTAGACAAATTTTCAGCGCTAGCTGAAACTGCCATTCGAGGCTGCCCTTGGGTGATATTTGTAGCTCGGGAAGCGCCAATATCTTCAACAACCCGGAACCACAATTCAGATCTTTCAAATTCTTCGAAGTCGTGTTCCATCGCTTGCTCAACCTGCCGCTGTGCGAGCATCACACTTTTTCGTGCCTTGCGTTCCATACTTGGTGTCGGTGAAGCTTCATTGGAGAAGTCACGGATAGCAGATATGTACTTGGGTAATATGGTGGAAAGGGAGGAGTGGGGAGGTGAGGCAGAGAAGTAAAGTTCATAAATCATCGAGATATCCTCTTTGGCAGTAGATATTTGTGGCGGAGGAGTCGAGTCACCGTCGTCGGAGTCGTCTGATTCAATTGATTCCAAAGGATTCTTAAAACTTTCCACGGTGAGCCAAAACTGCACGAGAAGGGAGCGATTCCGTCGGTCCATGAATTCCATGAGATATGAAAGGGAGCTAGAATTGCCGAGAATGTCCCGCAAGGTGAGGTGAGAATTGAGAGCTGTCTCAGTAACGGTCTGTTTCTAAACCTTCATTAGTTCATGACTAAGGACTTGACTTTAACACTTACGATCTCGTCAAACCCTCCCAAGGTAGAAATACATTGTTCCGCCTTACGCTTGGCGGTGTAAAGCCTGTCTAAAAAGGCTACTACATCCTCCGTCCTTTCCCCGTCTATCCAGTCATCTTTCTGGTGCGCAGCTCGAGGAAGAGCCATCAGAACGTTATCAGGACATCTCGTCTGGGAACCTACCCAACAATGCCCTGGTCCTTCTAATCTCACCCACAATGTCACTCTTCAAACGACGGGCATCCAAGAGCGAAGACATGTGATCGATGCTCCGGAGGAAGGAGTCAAACTGGCGCTGGTCAGTGCGGAGGGTGATTGCTTCGCCGCCTGAATCAGTGCCTCTCGGGGCTTTCAGTCCTAGCTTAGCTTGCGGAAGTTGTGCCTCCAGAACGTTTCGTACTTTTGAAATAAGGCGCCTAAGGAAATGAGACGAGAGACGGAGAACCCTAGAGAAACAACCTTACTGTTGGCGGATAGCAGCTCCAGCCTGGTATACGTTAGCCGATCGGTCATACTCCGCATACACCCATACACTCGCTCACTAATTGATCAATAGTGCAATTCCAAAAATCGGGATCGGTCAACATATCCATGAAAGGATACAGTGCCGAGCATGCTACGATCTCGCGCACGACGACACATAACGCTTTACTACGGGCTTCGTCCGATGGGAGAACTAGTGGTAGGACGCGATCTAAGAGAGACTTGAGATGATTCTCTTCCGCTTGCTTAGTGAAGCTTGAAGAAAGATTGCTGATGGCAGGATGAAGCCCGCCCCTGCTGGCGTAGCGACTGGCCAAAAGCATGTCCAGTTCCTCAGATTCGGTCAACCGACGCTCCAAGCCTGCACCACGTAAAGCAATTTCCGACTCTTGAAATTGCTCTACATGTGCAGTAATTTTGGGTAAAACACGCTTGACTAGGATGCTGGCAAGGTCTGCCGATGACAAACGGGAAAGCAAACTACCCAGGGCGCTGTGGAGCATGGCAGAGACAGCAGTGGGGAATGACGGGGAAGATGATATATCCCTGTACCATGTGAGTAGAAAGTCGCGTACAATCAAGATAAGTATCTCGTTTATTGCGGCAGAGACCATGGGGGACTCGGGGTATAGGGGAGGTAAGCTTTGGGGAGACCTGTGTGACCATTGGGACCTGATAAGAACGGCTTGCCAAGCAGCAGGAGTAGAGAACGCCAACGGATGAGCAGGCGCAGGAGAGAGAAAAGTTTGACTGGGTAGAGTGATATCGAGAGTATAGCCTAAGAATAAAGCGAGAACGAAGAAGGCTATGGGAACCAGGAGAAGGAGAAATGGCGACAGTAGGAGAATGGTGAGAGGGGACGATGCGAGTCGAATGAGAGCCGGGATTGAGACGGCCAAGAGGGCGACGAGCACGACCGACGTTATATTGACGGTCTGCATTGCATCGTAAGACGACGGAACGACGGATGATATGATGACACGAACACGCGCGTTCGGCCGCGTCTTCCGCTTTAATTTGCTCGCGTAGCCGGTCGTGTGCCAGGCTCTCTGAGACCCGAATCCGCTTTTTTTTTTTTTTTTTCATTCTATACTATGGCCACGACATCCGGACCTTC
>QFEA01000653.1:0-10324 GCA_003315975.1 Lactifluus echinatus | reverse complement strand
GGATCTATTCCTATATTCACATACCGGCCACGGTGTCCTTCCTTGCCTACTTTTACCACACCCAGCCCTTCCGCATCTACGCACCAGTGCGGCGTACGATGGCACTTGCCAACCTGTTTGCCTTTATCGTCTTCACACTCTGGCCGTGCATGCCCCCGCGGCTTCTCCCCGCGGAATACGGTTTTGTGGACACAGTGCACCGGACAGGGTTGGGTTCTGTCTGGACGACGAATGGGTTCTGCAACCAGCTCGCGGCGATGCCCTCGCTTCACTTTGGATACGCACTCGTCGTCGGCGTGTCTCTCTCTTTCGCACACGCTTCACGGCGTGGCTACCGCGCCACTACCACATTGTTTCTTCTTTATCCGGTCACCATACTCCTCGCAATCATCGCGACGGCGAACCACTACCTGCTTGACGCCGTCGCAGGCGTCTTTGTTGTTGCCCTCGCGCGCTACTTTAACACCGCGCTGATCCCCCTCCTCGCGCTCGAGAATGTGTTTTTCAATCTCGTACATATTCACAAGCCCTCACCGGCCAACCTTGCCGATAGCGAGAACTCTCAGGATTTGCTTCCCCGGTTCGCTAATGACCCGGTCAACTTGAAAAGCCTCCAGGTGGAAGCTTGACTCGTCGCAATGCTGTGTAGTGCACACCCATATCCCTCATTACTACACGCCTAATATCCGCGGAACGGGAGCGTAGCCTTCCGTTGGTTGTATTGATATATAATGTATCAGGTCGAGATCTTTCGAGTTCATATATGATTACTTCTCCCTATGTTTCCTGTTCAATTACGCATGCAGTTGCTTATGTGATACAGACATCTGTCTGATCTGATTGATAGAAGAGTTGCGTTCACGTTCAACGGCGCGTAGATTGGGAGCAGCAAATACAGGCGGATATGTGAAGATATGCGAAGAGTACCCGCTGAGGCTCAGAAGTCACGTGTCCAGCCGTCTCTTGGCGGCACGTGATGCAGAAAAGAAAATATCACCACTGAGAGTGAGTAGTTCGGATGGGAGGAAGAAGGGGGATACGGGAGTTTCCTTCTTCGTGTTCGCGCTAATTCTAACGGCGGTTAGGCCAAATTGAATAAATCCGCAGGAGATAGAGCGGTAGAAGGGGAGAACTGTGGTGTTTGGCCCGTAGCCTATGAGAAGACTACGAAAGGAGATGGGGGGATGGGGAGATATCTGTAGGCGTTAACTGCACACATTACACGTGTCGTGATCGTAAGTCCGAGGGTCTCCTCGGCGTCAGATTGGCGTCAGAAGAAAAAGATAGTGTCAGGTGCATGCCGTAATCGGTGACATTCACTCCGCTCGTCGCATTCGATGCGGACTGTCGGCAGTCGGCACTGTTAGGCTGGGCTGCGTGATGGCTTGGCACAACGAACACCATATCCGATGAACTGATGATGCTGATGCCGATACAGCCCAGTCCAGTCCAGTCCAGTCCAGGGGCGTGCTCAGTTACAAAAACCGAGGAGACCGCTCAGCTACTTGTAAGCGGTGTCCTTGATGGCTTGATGGCTGATGGGCAAGATACTGTAGCAGCGTGACGATCCAAAACTCGCCGACGCTGACATACATATTAATGCACGTCAGCGCACAGAAGGTGGCGGAGAGACAGGTATCGGCAATGAGTGCAGGGTAAGAAACCACGAGAGAGACTCGGATCGACTACTAGTACGAAGATTGGCACGAGGACACTGATGGGCACCATTCAGATGCTGCAGGGTCCGAGCGCAGCGAAGACGGCCACAATTCCGGCCTCAGCCGAGGCCGCATTTTGCTGGTCCGGTGATCGGTTTGTCTCTGTTGCTTTTACCGAGGGGATTTGGGGGAAAGGGGACACAGAGCGGCGCACCTGCCACCGGATGTGCCGAGAAGTGGAAGGATTTGAGTCATAAAAGCGAGGGAATTGATCGAGTGTGGGGGTCTCATGTTTAAGGGCTTTGCGCTCGCTGCTACAATCGAAGATGAAGGCGGTTGGGAACGAAAGTGAGCACACCCTGATACGGAGGTCAAAATTAAAATACAAGGTTTCTACAATGCAAAAAATTAAATACTGAAGCGTGACTGATATGTCGCGGCCAAAAAAAATCGTAAATGACTGAGCCGTAAATGATGGGGCCATGTCGTGAATGTCATCACCAAACTAAAAGGCGTCGAGAACAACATCTCTTACGCGTCCTCCCGTGGGCTTTTGTCGCTGAACTTGACGACAGTAGAAGTTACGCCAACTCCAAGAGCACTACTATCATTCGGCGGACTATCATTCGGCGGCCGTGACGATCTCGTGCCAACCATTGTGTTATCGCTGAGATGAACAGGCTTACTCAACTCCCTACAAGAGAATGCATTAATTGAAGGAACTACGTACGAGAACAATGGGATGAGCGTACCGTTTGTCAGAGTAGGTATGTAATATCCGAAACATAGTTGTCGTGCCGATGGATCTATATTAGCGACCGTTCAGATGAGCACTCCGCGGGGGACTGGAAACTCGTGAATATACTCACGCAATTACCACTAACGTTCATGAATTCAGGTGAGTGTGATTGTCAACTTATGCCAAGGGCTCACCTCTTGGGACTTGAAGCAGCTGAGATCTAGTTCAGTAACCACGTAGAGTGCCTTATAAAGGGAGCAGCACGCACCAAGTGAAACGACCCTTTAGAATCCGGTTGCACAAACGACGTGTTAGGTGGGGCGGAAAACAGAAATGTCTGACTTACGATTGACGTTTACCACAACAAGGATCTAAGCAAGGTGAGTAACGAGGAAGGCTCTTACGGAGATAGTACGTACGAGAGTAGGCACCTCCGCTACTACAGCCAACGCAAACCAGATCCACCCCTAGATAATTAACACGTTGATTAATCCCAGAGAACCCGGCCGTTGGGGACCACCGTACCTGTTGAAAGAGTAAAGTCCAAATTCCAAACGATCGTGCGTTCCGTTGGAGCAGAAGGCCAATAAGCATCATGACGAGGAGGATTGCATATGTTATGATCGTCGCGATGGACATGGCGAGGATATGCCCCTGTGGTGCGAATATCATGCAGCCTCGGAAATCAGGCCTTTCATTCCAGAATGCGCGGATCTACATCGCAGTAGATGAAATACGGTGTCATGGATGATTTAACACTTGTTTTCCTGAAGAGGTCGAGCATGAAAAACGTACTCCGGTCAACACTGTAACAATAATATCCTGCTTTAGTGCTCCACCAATGATAGAAGAAGCCCAACGAACGGTAAATGGAGACAGCTGAATGTGCTGACAGCGTCAGTGAGACAAGAGAGATGACCAGCTTCGAAGCTCTCCAAATTGCGATGCTTAGTGAATAATGTCATTAGCCTACACAAGAAATTGGAGAAACTGAAGGCCGAGGTAAAACGTACACGCGAACAACGATGAGGACTAATGCGAGCTCCAATTCGACAAGGGGAAAGGCCTGAGTATCAGTCAGACCTCTCCGGGCACAAAAGCGGTCGATCATCAAAACTGACGAAGGCAGTCGATATCCAAGCCTAGAATGCACGAGAAGTGTATGCGTGTACTCAGAATAGTGCAGGAAGGGTTGAAACAAAAGGCAAACATGCCTGGCAATTAATGCGGGATGACGCGTTAAGTCCTGCCAAAAAGGATACAACACACGCCATGCTTGCCAGGCGTTCTGTCAAATATACCTACTTTATCCGGTGAGCGTGTGATTTGATCTATGCATCAGGAGCACGCACCATGCCTGGCCATGTAGGAGCGGGCTTGCGTTGGAGGAGTCTCCAGTCAAAGTCCAAGTTGGCCAGAAAGTTCCAGCTAGTTACATAACAAGATATATAAGCGTACTCTTACGAGACCCACGGAGGATGTCTTACTTACACCTTGACCCCGTCGATAAAATGGAGCATTTTGACTAGAGTCACTATCGAGCAGGGTAAGAACAATGCCGAAGTCATGCAAAGCCTAGGCTTACGGAAGTCTCTAACGTGGGCGTCATCGAGTTGGTCCATTTGATATGATTGAGGACGTTTCGAGCGAACAGGGGACAGGTAGACCACTTCCAAGTCCCTTCCAGAAAGGTTTCATATAACTTGCACAGGCGCCCATTGATATGCGATAGAAAGAAGGGTGGCGACCCGAAGCACGTACGACAAGATGCGCTCAAAGGGCCATTGAGGCAAAGCATCCGCCTATGATAACTAAACCATAGCAAGAGATTAACAGCATGTGCAGATGGGACGATTGGTTTTCGCACTCCCATCACTCGATCATTCCGCGGATCAGACACTGCCTGCCGATTACTAAGACCGCCACAGCGCACAGAATACATACGACAAACTTTAATCCGTGCCTACGGCACAGGTCGGTCGCCTTCGCTCCCGCCCCGCGCCGTCAGCACAAGACTTCAGCTTGTACTATACAATACAGCATCAAGCAAATAGGATCCTTCGACAAAGCCACGATGGGTGGAAGACGAGTGCGATGAAGGCGACATTGCACATAGGTCCCGACCCGACTCGATCTATGTAACGGCAGCCGGACGCTTCGTCGCCGCTGGAGATTTTTGTTGGCCACTCCGAACAGAGTCACGGAAAACGATGGAATCAAACAGAGTTCTACTCAGTCGAGATGACCCGGAGCAGATAGATAAGATGGCCATGTGCCGGGGTTGTCATCGGCTTGACACGTTCGGGGGGCATAGGAAGGATGATGGAAAAGTTACACGTGCCGCGGGATTATTTCGCACGAGCGGATCTTCACGGGTGCGGGTGACCCGGATTGAACCGTATCCGGAGACACACGCGACATCCTACGTGACTAGTGCCCGTCCCCTCCTTCGCTTCGAACAGCGGCGTGCCCCTCATTCGAACAATCATGCACTGTCACAAGCCAAATATGGCAAGTCCTAGGACTCCACTTGCTGAACCATTACTGTTGACACAAGCTTTAGTCCGTGCCTAGGCACGGCACGGGTCGGGAGCAAGGCGACCGACCCGCACGCACGGACTGCAGCTGCAGCTTGTTACTGTCGACATTGAGACTCCGATGCGGCATCAGTCGGCAGTGTGACATTTGTTCCGCATAAAAATGAGCGAGAAATTCAAAGTGATCGAATGAGGGGTGCTGTTCAGTTGGGAAACAAACCACAAACATTGTCGTAATCTGGACCGCCAGGGGTGATGGTTTGGAGTTCGAACTCAAACGCTCAGATGTGTGCCCTTGCTTGGTAAGTTCCCCACAACTACACTCAAACAGTTTTACGCCACATCCACAGGAAAGGATGGTAGATGTTTCAAATCAAAAGGGACGTTCCAATGGGACGTTCCTTATGTCCGAAAATAACAAGAGATTCCTTTCTCGGGGTGAACTGAGACAAAGTTAGTACTGTGATACAGTCGAACTGTGACAGCGGCCCTTGATTGACACTTTAAAGGCTGGACAGTTGACGCTACGTTGACGCTACTGGATTGAGTGTCGCCTGACACTGTAACTGGGGCGTGGAATGCGGGCTTTTTATATTCGGCCAAACTTCTCACAAGGGCATACACCTCCGTGGGCGCGTCCAAAAGTGTATGTCTTATGGGCCGCCAGAGAGCGAGCCCACCTGACATGGGAGACCTCGATACTTGGGGCCAATCGGCTATATAAGTGATGATGAATGCCTCAGCCACGCTTTTGCCGTAACACCAGTATAGTGTATGGGGCATCTCGACTTACATATCTAGCTTGGTGAAGGACACCCATCGAATTCTGCACCCGTTATCTTCACATGATTCACCGCGAGTGCCAGTTAGGTAGTATCTCGCTCCATTTCTGTGATTGCGAGGTGTTGTTCCGCTGTCACGCCAGCGCATAAAGTCTTGGGCTCTCCATGACAGATTAGTCGTCGCCCCGGGCAACCCAACTGTTCTGTGCTGCGTCCCAGGTGCTCTATCATGCGTCCACACTTTCTTCTGCTCTTCATTTCGATACTTGTCACTGTCGGGGCTGCAAAGAAATTCAAGGCAGAACTCATAGCCGAAGGTTTGTCTTCAGGCGAGGCGAACTTGCTCTATTCGTTACTGATACATCCATTCTTTCAGTACTTGCAAAACCGGATGAAGTTGGGTTCATTCCCAGAGACACGAGACACACGCACTCATAGCTTCTGTGTTCCCCCCACATAACACGAAGCCACTTGTGCTTGCGAGGCCAGATGACGTACGAATGACCAGTTATCCGAACTGATACAAGTTCAGATTGAAAAAAACCACGCTTGTGTAGGGTAGGATTCAGTTATTGCAAAAGTCGGTATCGCTAGCGCTACCATTAATACAGTACTGTCTATTATATGACTGCGCATGTTACTACCTTGCCGTTCTCCTGGTGCATTGGCTGCATGGTGGCACGGCAGTTATTGCCAGATCAGTGCGAGCGCTACCGTCGCTGTCGTACCACCCCACTGCACTCAGACAGCCGGTTGCTGGCGGGGAGAAAGAGAGTGAGGTGATGAACATTCTTATCGACAAGCTGAGTATTGTAGTCGGATCACAAAATGGCCCGATCATCACAATGAGGGCGGTACCATGAGATACAAACAGTATAATGAATAGCTGGCGTGCTGTAACATGAGACGAATGATCATACTAAGAATGCGTACACTGTTGAAGCAGTAAATAGACAAGGATTACAAAGTCCTAGTTTACATGATCTGTTTTTGGAATCATAGGGTATACGTAGAGAAGATATTACCTTGTTATGGTTCATCAGATTCAGGGGGATGGATCCCCTCCTTGATATCTTCGCGCTCGCAGCACCATTTACACCTGACCTCCTTTTGAAGGAGCGCCTGTGATGAGGATGGGATGCTCGCCATTGAATTGACTTTCAGCCGCAGGAGGTTCATGGACCTTTGCTTTTCCCTATAAGAAAACATTTAACGTAAGGAGTACGCAAGGATGCAATAAAATAAGCGCACATCTGCCCTGCGAAGCTATAGAGTACCCGGAACATGGTAGTTGTGCCGATGGATCTGTTGCCATGGATATTCAGATGGCCAGAAGGGACAGACCAGAAAACAGAGATAACACTCACGCAATCACCACTGATATTCGTCGATGAACATGAGCGTGAGGATGTCACAGTTCAGCCCACGCAAAACACTCACCTCTTGGAACCTGAAGGAGCTGGATGCGACTTCGTATTACATAGAGGACACGCAGGAATAAAATATTACGCACCAAGTGGATTGATTCTTCCATAGTGATGCGAGTTGAGTGGAGGAAAGGCAATTTGGAGATATGCCACTTACGATTGACGTTAGCCACGACAAGAATCTGCCCCAGATGAGTGGTGAGGGGAATCTTAATAGGACTGTACGCACAAAAGTAGGCAGCTCGGCAACCACTGCCAGCGCGAACCATACCCATCCCTAGAAAATAGGCGGATTGATCAGCGCCAGGGGTCCCCGCCGTGAGCAGACAATATACTTGTCGCATAAGGAGGGGCCAAAACCCAAAAAATCGGTCTTGCCGTTGGCTCAGAAGCCCGGCGAGCATCGTAAAGAGAAGGGCTGCATATGAAACTATTGTTACAACCGACATTGCAAGGAGACGGTCCCGCGGTGCAGATATGACGCAGCCATGGTAATTGGGGCCTGAATCGAAGGTTGCAGCGATCTTTAAAGTAAGAGGTTAATACTATGAATCAATGACGTATTTTTAAAGGACCGGGCAGACTTACGCCAATTAGCACTGTCACAAGAATGTCCTGTATAAGTATTTAATTTGTGATAGAAGAAGGCCCACGAACAGTAGACGGAGATAAGCGAGTGCAATGAGAGCGTGATCGCGGAAAACAGGATGACCGAACGGGCCCTCTTCCATATTGCGATGCTGGTTGACCAAAGCCATAAATCTAAACACGAAACAAGTATCGGAGTAGACCTTACATGCGTACAACGATGAGAATCAACGCAAGTTCTAGCTCGAGCAGAGGGAACGCCTAAGCAGCGATTAGATTGTTCCCGGAGAGGAAATTATTGACTCACGAAAGCCGTTGTTACCCACGCCTTATGGACAGGAGACGTCTACAGTTAGAGAGACGTAGGAAGATGACAGTGGTGTCACTTGCCTGGCAATGGATCCCAGACGTCATGTTGAGTCCAACCAAGAAGGATACTACACACCCCAGGCTGGCTAAACGTTCTGCCAAGTATACCTGATTTAATGTCTTAACGAGCGACTACATAGGAATGTATCTTCGGCACACACTATGCTTGGCCAAGTTGGCGCAGGTTTGCGTCGGAGGAGTTTCCAATCGAAGTCCAAGTTCATCAAGAGATAGAGGCTACAAAGTGATTGCATCACGCCAGAGTGAGTAAACTCTCAAGTACCTCATGAAGGTTGTCCCCCTGTACATACACTTTGACCCCATCGATAAAGTGAAGCACCTTGACTAGGACCACTGAAACAGAAGATGAGGGGGATGACAGAGCGATAGAAGGACACACTCACAAAAGTCTTCAAAATTGAAGTGGTCGGCCTGATCCATCTAATACCGTATTCAAGGGGCAAGACGAGAAAAAATAACAACAGCCCAACTCGAGGTATCCTTTCATATATTTCATTTCGCAATCCACAATACAAAAGCTGTTCGGTCGGCAAACGCTGGGAGATGATTGGTCAGATACAAAAGAATGACCCCCGGCACAAGCGACTAATATATAAATGGACCCCGCGCTAAACTGTGTTCGCTCTAGCATCGCAAGCAAACGAACGGGCTCGGCCTCATCCCGGCAGCTACCGGCCTTTGCAACGTGGCACCGCACGGGTAACTCGGTTGTCAGAGCCACTTGAGCTCGGACCTCTAATGCCTGTTCTTGTACCCCACTTCTGCAGATATATCCTCGCTCTCTTGCCAGGCCTCACATCGCTGATGGAGGTTTGTATGAATGTATGTGTCATCTGCAACGATTACACACCCCATGCGTGAATAATACCGAGAATTGCCCTTCAAGCACTACATGATCCATGTAGGCTGTGCGCTGTCTATTCTATTAATTCCTTCCTTTTTCCCCCTGGGCCTTTTCTCCACCCAAACACTCGAGCAAGGCCAACAAATTCTTACCTTGTCTCATTCCCAAGTTTTAATCTGAGGTCGAAGAATTGATGTATGATGAAAACAATAGTAACGTGAATTGGCTTTTATTGTGAGTCTGCTCGAGACAAAACTTCACGCCTCACGCTTCATTTCTTGCGTGTATGTGGCAATACTCTCCATACTCCAGCGTACAGCCCCTTGCAAGTAACAGAAACATCATTAGACCAACATTGATTCGATACGAGGAACCTTAGCTTGCTCGTTGATTAGGCACGTGGTCACGTAAAACGCTCCGTGCAAACTTTTCATCACGTGAATCTGTGACATATTGTAACTCTGCTCTATATGACTGAGTATGGCCATCACGCTTGTCATGGTTGCGGCACGTGAACGTGAACGGAAAATTGAATTTGTGGTGCAAACACTGCAAATACTCTATTTTTCGCTGGAATCGCCACTGAATGACGCGGCTGCTCAGCCGCTTCGATCAGTATCTTCCACCTTGGATATCAGCCCGATTAACATGGACATGGATGCAATCTGGTCGTAGCAGCTCTAGGGCCGTGCCGTGCGTGCTTCCTCGGGTCGGGGGAGGACAAGGCAATGCCCTGAAGCACCAACGAAATCAGACGCCTCGCGTCATCTAGGCTGGGTGGGGCTAGAGCTACATCACTTGACACGTTGCGGAATATCTGCGGTTGGCGAGCTCACGCTCCCTTTCCGATGCTCGCACGTATCCCAAAGAGTCGGTTGTAATGTGGCTCATAGTTGAAGTAGACCACGTTCGAAGCGTAGTGCATGTGCCGCATACGCATCCGAAGCAGATTCTATATAGACGAGATGTCTTTACATGCACAGCATGAATAAGTGGTTCAGAGGCTGTATCCTTCAATAAAAGCAATACAACACAGGGCAGAGGGGCAGAAGTTGACAACTCAACCCTGTTGACACGTCGCAACCAATTACCACATTTTACATCTGCGCAGACGCGCAGACGAGACGAAAGGGGATGAAATCCGATTGGTTGTCAATGACCCTTGAGTGGGGCCAGACTGAGCCACGCTTGATGACGGTCTGATCCAGGAACCACGGAAGCAATAGAGGGTAGAAGCCCGAGCCTATCCGGTCGCCAGCCGCCATACGTAAGTCATCCCCCCAAGTGGATTCCAGGACGCCGAAATACGTACTGTTTGTTGCGTGCAGTAAGTGTCTCGTACATGCAATAAGTTATTAA
>QFEA01000651.1:0-39698 GCA_003315975.1 Lactifluus echinatus | reverse complement strand
GAAACTGCAGAGGTGGCCAACAAGCACCCTGTGTATGAGCAAGTCGAGCCTGAGCAATACTCGATTCGTTCCTATGAGGTGCGGGGGGTAAACCCGCAGCTCGGGGAAGAAACGTACGTCTCAACACCATGCGCATCCGAACCGCCGCCGCCGTTCCTTATCGGAGTTGCAGAGACGCCATCCCAGGCCTTGTCTTCAATAGGCGTTGGAGATTCAATGCCAGGCGCGGCGCGATCATGGTGTTGCATAGGTCACGGTCGACTTGCGTCCCCAAGGCATTTTTAGAAGAGGCGCTCAGGCGTCGCTTCCCCGTTCTCAAGGGCAAATCGGTAGTGTACCAGGTCTACAACTGCCCCGGATTCTTCATGTATCTGTCCAACAAAGGCAGGTGTCGACACTCTATGATCTCGTCCGTCCTGAGGAGTAACACCTTTCCCATCAGAGAACGAGCAAGTGATGGTCAGCTTGCGCGAGAACATCAATCAGCCGACTGTACGGGCCAATACACCCCCGCAAGCGCAGTTCAGCTGGTCTGCCGAAGGCATCACTGGAACTGAGCGGCAAACATATCGACCGAGCTCGTTCTATACCCCGCTGTTTTGCATCAAGTCGATTCGGAAGCCCTTATTGAGGAGGGACGAGATAAACCCGCTGATGGGCGCTGAAAGGGAATCGTGAGTACTCTTATTCCTTGTTGCATTCTATCTGTGCTCAAGAAAAGGAATCCAGGTGGGTGGAAACGGATGTGCCATGGGAGGATCTTGATGATGACGGCGAGACTGAGCCAGAGGACGTGTATCCTGTTGATGATGACGATGACGATGACTGAGGAAATCCTTCCTTTCTCTTTTGTTTCCCTCACCTCATGTTGCGTAGAATATGTGATTGGAATGCAGTACGTCCATCTCAGAGCCAAGATCGTGCATCGTTCAGCGGTCGCAGTATTGGTGCCGTCCAGAAGTGTGGCGGCAGTATTGCATCAAACTCTCGCAAATCCTATCTGCAAGTGTCTGGGCTCCTAGGGAGGGCCTAGGGCATTGAAAATACGTACACGCTGAGGCCTCATGGCCAGAGTCCAGACAGATGGCCTTGTCCCAAAAAGAGGTGATGCATCGCAATAGAAGTAGGCACATGGATGGCAGTGAGTTGGACGTGCTGTAGTACTCTGTAAATAGACACGCAAAAGTATGTCTTTGAGTATTGTACAATCGATAAACCCTACTAGAAGGGTACACGCGAGTGATCCGTTGACTTATTCGATATCGATATTTACGATCTTGATATCCTCGTACGGCTTATCCGCTTTGTTCGTCTTCACATTCTCGATCGTATGCACCGTCTCGAGCCCAGACAAAACGCGACCGAAGATCGTGTGCTTCTTGTCAAGCCACGGCGTTGCATTCGTTGTGATGAAGAACTGCGACCCATTCGTGTTCGGGCCGGCATTTGCCATACTCACGGTGTACGGCCTAAATGAAAGGCGCAGAGATCAGCGCTGCATGCAGAGGGAAACGACCATCGGCCATCAACACATACCGATCGTGCTTCAACTCGTCCGAAAACTCGTCTTCGAATTCGTGATCCCAGATGCTCGTTCCGCCGGTGCCGTCGCCGAGCGGGTCGCCCGTCTGGATCATGAACTTGGGAATGACGCGGTGGAAAAGCACGCCGTCGTAGTACCCGCTGCGCGCATGGCCGATAAAGTTTTCGACCGCCTTGGGCGCCTGCTGCGGGAACAAACGCAGGTGCATATCACCCGAGGTGGTGTGGATCGTCGCGGAGGACGCGAGCGCGGCCGCGCGCGAGGTAGCAGCGGGCGCGGCGGCAGCGATCGACTGCTCCTCGCGCGTCGGGCGCTCATTGAAGATGTCTCGGTCACCGGATTTCGAACTGCTGTCTCTATTTGCGAATGATCCTAGTTTTTAGCGCCAAAAATGCAACGCAGGTTTTGACGGATGGACGTACTCGGGCTCGCTGCGCGTGAACATGTAAAAGCGCTGTCGTTTGAGGCCCGTGCAGAATAGTGTTGGGTCACGCACTGCCTTGTCCGCAAGGATGGGGTTGGCCGAGGCAGCCATCGCGACGGTCGTGATGCCCTTCTTAGCAGGTGCGCCTTGGTACAGACTCAGGTTCATCCAGCGAACGGTCTCGTCCTTGCCCAAGAGCCGCACAACCCGATTTGTCACGGTATTCACAACTGTGGATGCGACTCAGCGATCAGTAGTACGGGCACAGATAGGGTCCTACCTTTGATCCCTAACAACGTCGGATAAAGCACAAACGCCCCGCTTTCATCCCATACCGCATTAATCCATACCCCGGGAACCTTTCCGTCTGGGCCCGGAAGTTCGATCTCCTTTTCCACCGCAAGGCGACGACCAAACTCCATATCCTCAACTTTGTACACCGCCGTGCCAGCCTGCTGCATTTCTTGGATAGCTGCGAGAGACTCGTCGTATTTCCTCGTCACCTTACCAGTTAAGAAAGAGAAGATACGGATTTGTCGGTCAGGCAGGGAGAATGTGACGAAAGATAATGAGTCTGGGGAGAGCGTGATACACGTCGGTGTCGATTTTGACTGGGAAAATTCTGTTCGGGAAGGATGAACAACCAATAAGGACGGGGAATAAACGTGCCTTCTTGAACTCGTACAAGTCTGTCTGACTCTTGAACGACCACAGCCCGGGCACGTTGGTGGGCAGCTCGAACTGCTCGCTCGGCCTCCAATACTCAACAAACCCGCCTTCGTCCGCCGAAATGACGCAGTCGAATCGGTCGCTGTACTGTGCGGAGGTGTCAGTCGACAGCCGTAGGGAGTTTTTATCTAAGAACACACCGTCATCAGATGAATGGGGAACCGATGGAGCTTGTCCATCGTCTCCAACGGTTTGCCATCACCACGGCCATCGAACAATCGAATAGTGCCAGAATTTTGGTCCGAGCTGATGATGAATTCGTGAGCATGGGGGTACCCAAGGAGCAGCAGAATAAGCATACACAGCGAGGATGCCTTGCGCTTGGCCTTTCTGATGCACCCAACAGCAAGCTTTCGGCGTGAATCCAAGTTTGATCATATTGATCATATCTTTGCGATCCCGTACAGGAGGTTGTCAGTCAAACGGACAAACCAAAAATATACACGACAAGTGATTTCCCGGACGCACCGAAATTGACGATGTCGAACACCTTTGCGCTCCCGTCCTCGGCGATGCTCGCGAACAGCTCGCCGTTCGCACTCGCGGAGACACCGACGATGGGCGTCATGTGTGCGCGGTAGTGCTTGACAAACTCGATGCCCGTCTCCTGCTTCTTCCACAGCTTCAAATGGCCATCGACAGACGTCGTGATGACAAACTCGGTACTTGTGGATGCAAAACTTGGCTTGAGCCCACATACCCACGGTGTGAGGGGGGAGAAGCGCACCGTGTGACGACGACGAAGTTGATCACATCGCGGTGCATGAAGCTTTTGTGGTACCTGTCTGCGCTCGGCAGATGGTCCAGAAAGAGCCGTTCATGGGGGAGGACTGAGCCCTATGCTGAGGAACGGCCCTTGCCCTTGAATGGTACACAACAACGCACCTTTCCGCTTTTTTTTGGTGCCAGCGCCGGCTGGGGTGCCCTCTGGCATTGGCATGGGTCCCACGTCGTCGTCGCTCTCGTCATCGTCCTGAGCAACTAACGGTTGGGACATCTCAACATCCTCTGCGCCATTTCGGGCGCGTTTACCCAGGACAGGCGCGTCCTGCTCGGCGTCAGACATGAATGGATTGACGGTGTCGGGTGCTTTTCCGGCGCTTCACACGGGCCAACAACTACAGTGACGGTCCGCTCAATCCTGAATCGCTCCACAATAATATTGTCCACAACGATACAGATAGATGTCCAGAAAAGTAATGGCTACATAACAACACAATCCTTGTCGTCTGAACCGTGCCCTCGCTGGGCCTCGAGGGATGCCAGAATGACCTTCTCATCTTCACTCAACAGCTATTACGGCTTCGTCAGTTTTCCAGGTTCACGAAAGCAGAACTACTTTAACTCACCCCCCTCTGAGCACGGGCACGCATGGCTCGGATCTGACTCTCCCTCTCCTGCTTCGAGCGCCTAGTGCCGAAACGTAGATATCATGCGTGCGCGAATAACGGTCGCGGTATAAATGAGTTGAAATCCATTGCAGATTTGGAAGGAGATTTGGGTGAGCAACGATCCGGAATATCAGTCGCGGCGTCCGTTTCATCGTTGACGGGTTTAATATTAGGTATTATTGTAAGTTTGGGAGATCTACAGCGTCATGAGAGGTCACCGAGTAAGATGGGTGTAGATTTGCTTACCGATCAGTTTTCGAAAACGGATTAGAAAATGAGGAATTGGGCTTCGAGCCTGAAGCGGTAGCGCCTGAAGAAGGTGCCGTTCCTTGCGGGGGACGTGATGCCGAGGGTGCTTTAGTAGATGGTGTCGCACCAGCCCTCACAGAAGCGGCGGCACGTTTCATGGCAGCCAGGCCACTGGCTGTGGTTGCAGACGAGTTGGCAGTACTTGCAGCAGGAGTCAACGAAGATGAAAGCGAAGGGCAGTTGTGTGAACTCGGGAAGCGATGCTCGGCGCAGAACCTCTGGTGGCATTTCTGTTATCACCGCGAGACGGACAAAAATAAACAATCGTATCGTGTTATCAACCGTATGCAAATGAGGCTCACGTCACACTGTATCCGCGCGTATACGACCTTGGCACATTTGGGTCTTGAACACTTTGGTGCTGCGTTGGCTTTCCGTGACCGACCTGTCATGACAGAGCAGTCCACGGTGAGGTGACGCTCCATCCTTATGTTTGGGTCCTCGCCTGGAGGGATGGGAACAGGGTCATTGCAAAGAGGACCTGGACACAATGAGGGTTGGGATCGACGGTAGGAGGGAGGGTGCTCACAATCGGGAGCGACTCTGTTATACTTGGACTCGTCATATTTGGAGCAACTATGGGAGGCAGGTTTGAAGTGCTCGGCGCAGAAAGAACTTGCGCAGTGCTGGCATTTGAAGGGTAGAAAGTCCACGAGAAGGCAGGACGGATGTGAGCATTGGCGACCAACGGCCAACAGTTGGTCGCGGTCAGAGGTAGGGGCGGGGGTAGACGATGACATGGTAGTAGTGGGTGTCCTTTCAAAGGTGATCAAGAGGGGTATTTATACGAGATTACGCGTTGAGAACGAGAACGTTCTAGCTGAGCTCGAGGGAGGCCGTGCAGGCTTACAATTGCGCGCCCGGGAACGCGCGGCCTCAGCTCTCTTTCATTTCCATTTCATTCCGTTCATCCACAACCGCGCTGAACATCAATTTGCAGGCATCCTCGCGCAAGCGACGGAACAAATGATGGTCGTCTCAGGCGTCAGGTCGGCGTTGATGGGGAGGTGTGCTGCATCTAGTTGAAGATTTGAGGTGCACATTGCACATTGGCGATTCATTCTCCACTCTCCACCTAATTATAACACATGCACCGATGACGATGAGCAAGACATCACATCACATCACCTGACATGGTCGAACACTAAACTTTACGATCTGTATGACCCTCGATTGAGCAAAGCTAAGTTGGAGTTGGGAAGGTTGTAGACACATAGCGACCTACCATGTCCCCTTCACAGTCAGGCAGCACATGCACATGGATGCGCGGCGGAGAGAAATTGATCATTGATCACCACGATGACGACGGCCAGAACGAAACGAACCAGGAAGACATACAAGGTATGGGCACCATTCATCATACCTTACTATACACTGTCACTGTAACTCCTACACTCGCGATGTCTTAGCTAACAATTTACATTCTCATTCATTCATCCGTCGCCTTGAAGCCACCGCTGCGCTGCGGCGATCTGTATTGATCCCCATGAACACATAACTCCCCCCCCCCATCCCATCATTATTCTCTGCGACATCGTCAAGTCTTCCACAAATTCAAAGCGGGATCCGTCCAGGCTCAGCTGGGCAACCACCATAAAGGTTGCCCACCGCGTTCTACACCCGCCAACAGAATGAGTGTCCGACTACAACTGAGGGGGCGATTGCTCCGGCCCACGTTGTCCAGACAAGGCTCGCACTGTATGCTGTATGACTGGCCTCGTCTCACCCTCCCCCCATCTACGGCATGAAGGCAGACTGCAAGGCTCTTGGACTCCTCTTGAGGGCCTGCATGTGGCCAAGGCAACGGGACCGCCCACTTGAAGACCGAAGACCATGGGTAGGACAATGACGGGCTGTGAGGGCCGCCCATACATTCCAATACATTAAAGACATTCAGTTGTTACATGACATTATCTTCAAACCTGTGACCGCACTCATGCGGCAGGCGCATTGTTTATATATACATCTTGTGCTACAAATGCTGCAAGAGTGGAATTGGCACCTAGAGGAAGAGGGGTTATAGTAACCTATGGGGTAAAAATTTAGGCCCTTCCGTATTCGTCCTCCACTCTACGTCAACAGCTAGCTGCTTGAGTAATAGAAAGCAGTTGTTTTCATTTTGACAACCATGTCCACTGGCAGTTCCGTCACCGTCACCTTCGTGAGCTTTTCTTTCCTCTCGTTCAACTGCCCATAGTGCCTCAAATCCGCGTTCATAGATCAGGCATGGAGAATCTACTGATAACGTGGTGTGTTCTCCTATATCCACACTCCAAGCATGTTCACGGCTGTTGTGACTCATGCCACCTATATTGCAGCGAAGGGTATGGGCGGGCTGGAAAGATGCGCCTCTCACTAATCATGGTTTGTGTTGTGTGATCAACCGCTCGAACACGATTTTCAGGCTACCGCAGGAATGAATGTACGTTTATAACAACAGGTCACTGAAAGTATCGATTCTGACCTGACGACAAATGTGATAAATGTACGGGCAGCAAGCGCGCGCTCTTGGTGAATTCTTCGCAGACACACACTTTACCGCCATTTACACATCGGACTTGAAGCGTGCATTCACAACTGCACAGGCTGTATACAGAGGACAGAAGGACACTAAGCCAACGTTTAATACGTCTGGACTTCTTCGCGAACAGAATCTCGGCGTTGCGGAAGGAAAACCGATCACATATAGACGCCATTCCCGTTTACCGGTCGAGGAGCACATCGCGTTTGGCGAATACCCCATATTGGCAAGCCCTGATGAGAAGTTCCCGGCGGGGGAGAGCTTCAATGACCTCGCTGAGCGCACAAAGACAACTATCACACGACTTGTCCTTCCCCATGTACGGCAAGCTGCCAAAGAAGATGGCACCGGTATTCACATTGCACTTGTCGGCCATGGCCTATGTTTGGGTGTAATGATCTCCGAGTTACTCAAGTTGAGTGTCAAACGGGACAAAGGCGAAGGAGAGAATTACGACGGGTTAATGAATACCGCTTGGACACGAGTTATCATCGACGCCGGGGTACGCACAATTGGAAAATATAGTGGTTCACAAGCTAACGCCCAACAGGGAGGACAGGAAAACCAGCCAATAGCCACGGACAAAGAACTCCCACTTCTGGCCATCCGCGTGACAGACGTCAACCGTCATTCACACCTAGATAATATTGTATGGCGCCGCCATTCCAACATCCGTTTTACTCTGCTAACACCAGGATTAATGTCTCAGACACGCCAGAAGGGAGGGTTAAAAAGTGCAGCTTATGATCCCAAGCAAAAGGATATTAGGTCATTCTTTCGAAGAAAAGAGACCTTGCCTGTTTCTGAAAGTAGTGTTCACTCAGTTGGTACTGCGGGGAAAGACACTCCGAATAAAACATTTCCCTAGAAGCCCTTTATACTTTTCGGTACTGCCCTAAGTTGATCACAAACCAAGCAAAGAGTGAGGTGAATCGAGTGTCTTGGTCGTGCGTATACGACACCTTCGCACTCGTGAAATTCAGGGGAATAACTTGAAACACGTGGAAAATCGGGACTTACTGGAGTCGAAATCCTGACCATGACATAGGGCGGCTTCTCAGCTATATGGCATGAGCTTCTTGAGTTTTGCTGTTTGGGATGAGGTTGAATACGCGGTCAACGAAAGACGGTTCTTTCTTCCTGGGCGTTTAGAGACATTCAAGTGGGAGTGATTGGCATGTGCCTGCGAGCGGTAAAGAAAGAATGTCACTATTTAGTCGATCTCGGGACAGCCTGCACACTGCTGACACGTTTGAACACTCCTGAAGCTAAAGCACGCCACCTCTTCTTTGAACCCGAGTGAGTTTTTAATTTTGGGTACCCGAGCGTTGCAGAATAAGAGAAGAAGCGCGGCGATGAAATGATGAGTTGACGTGCAGTGGAGAGTGATGCGAGTGAAAACATGTATGAGCGTGAGGGCGAGGGCGGGGGAATGAGGAATGAGATGATTAGGTAATGCCCTAGCCTAGGACACCGGCCATCAGTTCTGTTCTGGATTAACATCTACAGAGATCTACTTCGGTGGAAATCGCTACCATCATGAGTGGAAACCCGCCATTGACCAACCCAACCGACGATGCGGATCGCGTACGCGTCGCGTCTACACACCCGTGGCCAGCTTTGCTGACCAGGTCTTACAGATCCGTATGAAACGGCTGGCAAAGTTGCAAGCATCTGCTGCTGCTGCGAGCACGTCTACTTCGCCTGCGCCCGCGCCAGCACCCCCTCCAGCGCCTTCTCCAAAGCCTAGGCCTCCCGTCCCCGCATCTGTACCCAAGTCTCTCGCAGCGCCAGTTCCTCCTGCTGTCCAGATGCCGCCCAAGAAGAAAGCTTGTACAGCCCCCTCACCTTTCGACTACGAACTTTGGGAGAGGGAGACTCTCAGTCGGGTCTTTCTGGTCACCTTGGACGTACGTTTCGTCCCTCGGCCACTTCGCCTCTTTCCTTTGCACGGTGCTCACCGTTGGAGCGTAGCCTTCGGAAGCAATGAAAAATAATTTTGAATACGTGTGGTTGAATTCTGCCATCGACACCGACTTCTCGGATGGTATGTCGGGCATGTGTCTTGGTCGCCCGTTACTCAGTTAATGTCGTTGTGCAGGCATGCTTCGCCTGACTCCCGACAAGTTGGAGTCGGTATTGATTTCGCGTCTTGAATTGGACCCCCAGTCTTCTGAGTAAGTGATCCAGTCGGACTTCTACGCGCTGCCTCTGACAGCGTATAGCCATAACGACGAATATCGCCCATTTTTGTCCAAGATTTCCAGGGACCAGACGGTGTTTGAATATCTAGTTGGTAGCTGGAAGCGACTGAATATTGCGAAATCGGCACTTTTGAAGAAGGTCTGTGAAGACCGTCTGATTGGGTAGCGCTACACTAATGTAGAGTTCAAGGGTCACCCACCAGTCGCCATCCAGAGGGCTGTCGAATTGGAGGGAAAGACCCGAAATTTGATTATTAGCTATATCGGCATTGCGTTCCAAGTTCCTGACGCATTCTACGTCCCCACTGGGTTCGTGGGCGTTTGCTATTCTGTGCCACTTGCTCACGTATCGCCCATAGCAAGGAGGTTGGCCCTCAAGAGCTCGTGAACGTCCTCCTTTCGCTCTCCACTCTGTCCACCGGGATGTACGGGGGTTCTACGCCGAACCCCAATAACCTCACAGACGTCGACGTCCCGCAGTTTCTGCAGGATATAGTTGATCGATTCGAACCTGAGGACGGACTTGCCGATGTCCTCGGTCCCGTTGTGACGAAATTGCTTTTTCACCCATCTCTCTTCAGACAAGAGGGCCTTACTGCGAGCGATCCTCAGTGGCGCGGCATACTCACTGGTTTGGAAGCCCTTGTAGCACACAAGCAGATCGCGATCATGATTACAATGATGAATGAATGGAACCCAACGGCTGCTACAGCTGCTACCTTTGAGTTCACGAGCCTAATGGGACCCCTCCTTCGGTTGAACGTTTTTTCGCGAGAATGGGTGGGTACGACTCCTGAACACTAACAAGAACGCGGCTGACGTCCTGTGTTAGCCACACATCACTAAGGCATACTTCTCTAACCTTGAAACTCGCCCTGCTACAGATGTAGAGTCCTCTCGTAGCAGTCTTCGCGGGACACTGAAGACCCTACAGGTAATTTATCTTTGGTTTGATTAACGTTGCGACCTGATTGTCTTCAGTCGACACTCTTTAAGATCTTCAACTCCATCGTACGGGCTTCGCCTGGGAGCAGGGAGGCCGTCCTGTCATACTTTTCTCGCGTGATCTCCCTCAACTTGAAGAGAACAGGGATGCGGGTATATCTATTTATCGATATACACATCACGTAAACCGAGCCTCAAATTTTCCTAGGTTGATCCTGCAACCGTCGCATCTGACAGCTTTATGACGAACGTCCATGTTATCCTTCTTCACTTTGCAGAGCCATTCATAGACACGCATTACAGCAAGGCAACGTCCCTTCCCGCGTACCTGGCATAAGTGCTTACTAATTGGATTCTCCAGATTGGCCGCATCGATCCACACTATTATGCTCACACGTCAAGGATCAATATAAAGGAAGAGACACGAATAAACGCGACGAGCGAAGAAGCTATGGAATGGGAGAACTCTCGTCGCCTACCCCTTGGTCTGTGATTCTCTTGACCTTCGTTTTGGGTGTATTTAGTCCCATTCAGGCGCTCAACTACCGAATTTCATCTCTGATATCTTTTATTTGGCACTCGCCACTGGCCACTATGGGCTCCAAAAGACAATAAACAACTTTGATGATTTGAGCAAGGAGCAAGACGAGGTACAAAGGCACCTTGACAACGCCACCGCGGATAACAGCTGGATGAATGTATGTGTTCGTCATTGCGCATGTGTCGTTCTTGTTGACATCAGAAACTCTCAGACACCTCTCCAGTCGCGTTTTGAGGCCGCTATCAGACAGATGAAGGTTAACACTTCATCCACATAACGCACGCATGCACTACTAAGAATAGCTATTTAGGACGAGATTGAGCGACTTCAGGCGGCGCAGATGGCAGGGTTAACGCAGCTTTATGATCCAGAATTCCTCTTCCGGAACAACGTTTTCACCTCATTTGTTACGACGTGGCTTATCCGCTACATAGATCCTAGGAAGGCACATCCAAAGCTCATCGTAGAGTATGCCCGCGACTTTTTCCCGCCCCTTTTCTCCCCTCACGTTTCCATCGCAGGCTACCCCTTCCTAAAGAGGTGCCATTAGACTTCAGAGTCCTTCCAGAATATGTCCTCGAAGATATCATCGACTACTTTTTCTTTGCTGTCAGGTATGCACTCGTTTTACTGACATCAGCGACAGCTCAAGTCCTCCTTCAGACACGGACCAGCCAGCCTCGAGTTGACCGGAAAAGAAGAAGTTCTCATATTCACACTCACGTTTATGGTGTCAACCTGGTGTATCAAGAACCCATTCCTGAAAAATAAGATTATTGATGTATGCATAGCTCTTCTGAAGCCATCGTTTTTCTCCAACAGGCCCCATAGATCCTCTATTGCTCATGCTTCACTCACCGTGGCCAATCCAGCCTTCTTGGCCCACTGCTCAACTCACATTCATTAGCACTGAAATATCTAATGCCAGCGCTGACGCATTTTTATATCGGTGCGCCATCTCAGGCTCCCACGATCAGTTTGTGCACACTCTGATGTCCGGTGTCAGAGGTCGAACAGACGGGCGCAAGCTCCCAGTTTTATGACAAATTTAGTACGTTCCTAATTGAATATGTTTTGTATGAAGCAGGTTGCTCATAGAAAGTAGACGCGCGGTGAGCAGACCACGGCAGGGTTCCAGAGAAGTGCTCCTAAACGTTTCTAGGCGAAGCATTGCCTTCGTCTTGAAGGCTGTCTGGGGAAATCCCACTCATCGAGAAGCTCTCAAGAAAGAGACACGGTGCGCAGCGCACTCTTTATGTTTCTTGGCCATGATACTCATACTCCTCAAGGAATATCGACAAGTTTGTTCGCTTCGTTAATTTGATGATTAACGACGTCACATATCTGATGGATGAGTCGCTGAGCGACCTCGCTCAGATCTACAACATCCAGCAGGAAATGGCAAATCAAGAAGCCTGGGCAGCCATGCCACCCCAACAGCGTCGGGAGCGTGAAGGGACACTACATACCCTGGAACGCCAGGCATCTTCATATACGCAACTAGGGAACTCAACCGTCGACATGCTGAAGATCTTCACTGCGGAGACCAAAGAGCCGTTCATGATGCCTGAAATTGTGGACCGCCTCGCTGCTATGCTTGACTACAACTTAGACGCTCTTGTGGGACCACGATGCAACGACCTCCGTGTCCAAAATAAAGAGAAATACCACTTCAATCCGCGGCAATTGCTCAGCGACGTCGTACAAGTGTACTTGAACCTCGCGGACCAGCCCGAGTTTATCCGCGCGGTGGCAAGAGATGGTCGTAGTTATAAAAAGGAACTCTTTGAACATGCCGCTACGATCTGCTCACATAAAGCCAATCTTAAGTCACCAGCTGAAATCGAACAGTTCCTTTTGTTTGTTGCCAACGTCGAGGAGGCGAAAACGACAATTGAAGCTGAGGATGACCTTGGCGAGATCCCAGAAGAGTTCCTTGGTATGTCCGCTCACGTCTCCGCTCTCCTGATCACACGCCCATAATTCCTTCAGATCCACTCATGTACACCATCATGCGAGATCCCGTCATCTTACCGACTTCAAAAGCTATCATCGACCGGGCAACTATCAAGTCTCATCTCCTTTCAGATGCGAAGGACCCCTTCAATCGTGCGCCACTGAGCATCGAAGACGTCCTCCCTCGTGAGTACTGTCATGAGTCCTTCCATTCTCAGTTAACGACTTTCACGCTACAGATACCGAACTCAGGAAACGGATTGAAGTCTTCCTTACAGAAAGAAGGAAGAAGAGTGTGGCGTCCGTCGTGCCAGAAGAGGAGGTCACCAAGATGAATGTAGGGTAGCTACCATTAGCAATATTGCATCATGTTTCGCAGGTAGATAGGCTGAGCTAGAGAAGCCCCGCACGTACGGTGTAGGTCAATTCTGACTCTATATCTGCCATGTAATGTTTCAGATTCTTGTACGCGGTCTTGTCCAAGGACCGAGTTATGTGCTATGTAGTGTGCACGACGTGGCGTTCTAAGCTGTCGCTTCCACCTCTTTACCCCGCGAGTAGAATCAGTCTTTGTTGTCTCAATCACGCATCCCTTGGCTGCTACCCCTACCGCCGTTACCACGGCCTCCTCACGGCTTCGCAGATAGTGCTGAAAGAAGATGAGGGGTGTCAACCACTTAAAGCCTGTTGATGAACACACCGAGGAGAAACACAACGTACTGGGAGACGCTACCACCGCCTCCTCGTCCCCATACACCTCCGTCTAAGCCCGTGTTGACGCTCCCCTTGGGCGCCAGCGCCACGCTGTCGTCTTCGCTCTGCGTGAGCACGCCACCCGTCGCTCTCCGCGTTGACGTGGCCAGCGCCCGTTACTAGACCACGCGGTGATTCCCCCCCTTGGCGCTCGTTTGCGCTGGGTGGAGGTCGCGGCCGCGGCGCGGACCATCATTTAGTCCCATGCGTACGACATGGCTCATGAATAGAGGTCGTAGATTGACGCCCGATGATGTTTTTTTTTTTTCGGGGAGAAGGCGATGACGTGAACTTGCCCCAAAAATTACGAAGTACAGAAGGTGCCGGAATCATCGCCAGAACCTACTTTCTCGCTTGGTCAGAGCTGTTCATTACGTGCTCACAGGGAAGTTTCCAGAGCCCACAGACCAAGAGCACATGGTTTGCGGTCGGAGAGGTAGCGCAGTGAGCAGCTGGACTTGCTGGGAAAACCAGTGTAATCTTGTTATTTATTTCAAGACGTCGAGGTCTATCTACTCTCCTTTCCTCAAATGCGATTTGAATTACTAGAAGGATATAGGAAAACCCGCTACCTATCGCGCGGTATTGTTCTTCGTCAAGGCCTTATCATCCTGACCACAGCTTCATCGTTCCTCCAGACCTGCTGGTGTACATCATTGTGTGAAAACCAGCCGTCTCACCTATCTCTCCCTCGAAGAGCTGTCATCAACCGGGTTAGGATTAGGTCACCGATGCGATGGATCATTCAGTCGCGCCAGTGAGTTCCGGTCATCAAGAACTTAAAGGAAATAGTTCCATTATACTCACCCCTTTTCACCCTTTTCAGACCCCAGTTACCGGGCTCAAAGGACGGATTGACGACTCCCTCAAAGAAAGGAAGAGCAGGAATGCATCGTGCCAGAAGTGGGTGTCAAGGTGAATGCAGGATTATAGGACCGACGTCACGATGTCTCAACCGTCGGCCAATATGAGAGAAAGTAGTTACTAGCAGCATTGCATCAGGTTTCGTAGATACGTGAGGCAAGAGAAACGCAGCATGCATCGTGCACGCCGATTCTGATTCTGCTATGCAATGTAATCGAAATGCCATTTTTGCAAGTCTTCCGCGACTTGAGAAAATACACACGGCGAGGACATCTTGCCTAAAAGTTGCGTGCGATCGGGGTTCTACGCCCCTCGTTTCCGTTTCTTTACCCCACGAGTAGAATCGGCGCCTCTCCCCCGCCCACGCACCACTCGGCTGCCGCCCCTGCCGCCCCTGGCACGGCCTCTTCCTGGCTTCGCAGATGGCGCTAGAGGACGATTGACGGTGTCAACCACGTAAGGCTTGTCGGACACACGGGAGAGAGCCACAACGTACCGGGAGAAGCTGCCACCTCGATCTCCTCCTCGTCGCCATAATCAGTACCTCCGTCCGAGCCCGTGTTAACGCTCCCCTTGGGTGTCAGCGCCACGCTCTCGTCCCCGCTCTCTAGTGTGAGGGCGCTGCTGTCGCTCTCCGCGTTGAGATGGCCAGAGCCCATACTGGGCCGCGCGGTTCCCCCTCCCCCTCCTCCTCCCCCTCCAGTTCCTCTTCCCCGCCGCCTCCCTCGGCGCCCTTTTGCAGCTGGTGGCGGCGGCGGCGAAGGAGAGGAGGACGTAGAGGAGGACGAGTCCCGCATGCGGCGGGAAGAGATGATAGAGTCCAGTCTTTCGTCATACGGCAGCGCAAACTCTTTGCGGAAGTAGGGATGCAGGGAGAGGTTGTCCGACGGGGAGGGCGAGTCGATGGTGCTGGGTGTGGAATGTGCAGAACCGGGCGACTCGAAACCCTCAGCATCCTGTTTGGGAGTGAGGGAGTGAGAGATCCGAAAGATGAAGGGGAAGAGTGGTGAGCCGACAAAAAGAGCAGAGGACAGCTCGTGTAGAACGCACAAGACTCTCTAGTGCTTCGATGTTGTAGCAAGTTCGAAGTTTCTCCCATATATCGTCAATAGTCACGTACTGACCTGTATCTTGGTGGATGGCCGTACGTATGGATAAGACGTGGAAGTGACGATGAAGACCAATAGGACGTGCGCGCATGATAGACCGGAAGAAGGATATTTCTCCTTCGACGGTGTCGAGAAACGGCAGAGAAGGATCAGGGCTCTCGCGCACTTCCATATCTTTCTTTTGACTTTGCGAATCGGAATTCTAAGGGAGTTCAGTTGGATTGCAGAAATGCGGTGTGGGTGTGAACTGTGGCCGAGTTTGTAGTACGTAATCCCAATATCCGTACGACCGACCTGGCCGAGCTATGTATTTTCCTGATTCAACTGATATATATGAAAATATTCAAAGAGTACGATATGCTTTCGCAATGTATATATACAAACGGCAGACCAATGTAATTGTTCTGTTCTGTGTCAGGGCTAGGCGTATAGTGAGCACGAGCACGTGCTTAAGTAATTGTGTCGTGTTCCGTTCGTTTCCGTTTGCATCTATGATATGATATGATATTCACTCATTTCATGTCGAGAACAACTCTCAGCCTCTGGCGCAATTGTTGGTACCAAAGCCACAGTGGTAATCTGACACATTGGTTGCGTCTTATTGTGGTCACCGAACTAAGTTACCACAGATTTCTACATAGGCACTTAGGCACTCTGCGGACTTGTGGCTGGCCTGGGTTCTTCTCTGCCACAGCACACGTTGTGAACTTGGATGGGGACATATAAACCTAACCCACACCGTTGGGTGAAATTATTCGACTCTCCTCCCCCTCGCCCCAATACATGTCCCTATCCATTGTCATCCCTCTCCCACCTGATTTTCCTCGCTCTCGATCCCACCACGACCCCACTGGGGTAACACCAAAGCTCTCCGGAGATATCCGGAATGCCACAGTGGCACCCTTGCAGGGCGACCAGTCGCATTCTGTGCAGTCGGGTCCGCATTCCTCGACTTCTGACCTCACGAGTTCGTCGGGAATATCACCCGTGACAAGCTCCCCAGCGACCCGAGTGTCCTCGAGAAAGCCTTCCTCAAGTTCCTTACCCATATTCAATCGTTCATCTTCTCTCGCGCCACCTGTTGTGCACTGGTGCCCTTCGCCCGAATCGCCAACTTCGTCTTCTTGCACACTCGTCGAATCTCCGCAGCAAGGAGACGAGGACCATGTTACCGTCGACGAGAAACTGCGTTCCCACTTACAGACATGTCTTGACGAAAACAAGCTTGCGAACCGAAGCCACACCATGAATAGTACAATGTCATATTGTGCCACGCTGAAGGGCTTCCAAGATCATTCCAGCTTGCAGTTGGATGAATCTTTCCAGCAACTGTTAACCCATGCGACGATGCTCGATTTCGCCCTTGAGGAATCAAACTACGACGGCCTGTCCCAAATTATGCAGGGACTGGACAGAGGGTTAGAAGAATTCCTCGGGGAGGCAGAAAAGTTACCACTCGCTCTTCGCAATACCCCGAGCTTTATTTCGAGCACCTCCGATATCTTTGGGATGAAGTCCGAAATGACAACTGTTGCTGCTCAACTCGCTGCTGGAGCGTATAACAAGAGCTCCGACCGAATGATGAAGCGTTGTCAGCATGGGCGTGACATGCTGCTAAGGGCTATCCACGTGTTCCTTGAGGTTGTCGATTTCGAGACAACTTTGCAAAACAAACTATCCACGAAAGGTTGGTCTTTCTCTTTGACAGCAGCCGGCAGGCTGAATACAACTCCTGTATAGATGATAACACTAATTCTCCGAAGAGAAAGATAAAGTTCAGACGACCAACACTTACTCGGCGTCAGTCCACTCGGCGATCCAAGCTTCCTGATGCTCTACCTGCCTTCAGTCCGAGCCAGCTGGGGCCCGAGGCCAGAGATGGAGAGGAAGACGAATACGACTTCCACGTCAATATCGTCTCAAACGTCGTTCATCTACCGGAATCAGATGAACATTGGGGTGTCCGCATGCCAGATCCTATTGGCGACGCTGCTGACATTTTCTTATCCGAAGAGAGCGACTTGATTCAAGGCGCAAGTCTGTCTGCGCTGGTCTACTTTCTCACCGATCCCCAACCACGTGATCCGATCGCCGACCACGACCCACTGGAAACCTTTCTCCTTTGCTTCCGCGCATTCTGTGACCCTGTTGAGCTTGCGAAATCTCTCATCTACCGATACGAGGCGCAGCCCATCCGTCTTAATAATTCACAGCGCGAAGCCTGGCCTTCTTACCAATCTCTCGTAAAAGCTGAAGTGTTGCGCCTCATCAACACTTGGGCCGAGCAGTATTGGATACATGAGAGGGACTGTATTGCCGGTCTTCACATCAAGGAGTTCGTCTCCCGAACAGACAAGCAGTTCGCGCCCGATGAGAGGGCCGAACTCATTCGGAAGTTGAATGAGCGACGTGAGGAGGCGATCTCCCTCGCTCCCTTTGGCGACTCGACGGATCGGTGTCAGTCCGATTCTGTTCCCATGTCCNNNNCGCCGTGCCATATTTCGCCAGAAGAATATACAATATAAAGCAAGGCTCCAGGCGAGGGTGGAGAAGTTCATCCATAGTGTTCCGCAGCGGACGCCGACGGACGAGAATTTTCAATCCGCCGAGGCACTAAATATTCTGCTCAGCAGCACCGACAGTGTTGTCCATATCCTGGACCTAAACTCACCTAATCTTTGCCAGGAGTTGGCCCGCCAACTAGCTCTTTTCATGTCTGAGGGCTACCTCCNNNNTGATACCTGAGGATCTGTGGTATCGCTTCGGTACAAACCATGACTGTGACGCTGACACGGCACGCTCCACTCAGCAAACGTACGAGAGTGCGTTGTCCTCGTGGGTAACTGGGTCCATCCTGGATCAAGTCGAAGCAGACACCAGGGCGGCAGTCATGACCTTTTTTATCGCGCTTGCACTGGTATGTTTTCCGGACTTGGTCTTACTCTGTCTGATGCTTGTCGTCAGCGATCCCACGAATATCGTAACTACAGCGCAATGCGGAGCATCTATGACGGCTTGACCCACCCTTGTTTGGAATCGCTTTCTGAGATGCGCTTGGTAGGTCCTTTCTTATCGCTAGGATGTGCGCTGAAAGACTTACGCGGCTAGCCTCTGAGTGTCCCTGCGCGTTGGGCGCTAGAAAGACTGTGTGAACTCGAGGAGAATATAAACTCAATTGTTGTTAGTGGAAGAGGAGTTACTGAATTTCCTCGACCTGCTGTTCCATCATTAGGTATCGTAATGCTCGTTATCTTGAGCGAATCCGGTTCTGATGCAGTCCGTTATAGAATGGTATCTCAACGACTTCGGGGACGCGGTGAATGCCAGCCCAATATTGGTGTCTCCAAACTCGCACCGACCAGTTGCAGACATGCGAAGGTGCTACAATGTCGTTCACATCATCCGTGGTAAGGACATCGTCTACGTTCCCCTTTCGAGACGAGTTGACGTCCTGCAGAAATGGAACACTGGCACGTGCCCTATAACTTCCCACGAGCCGACTACGTCCAAGCCTGGCTTTTGAAGAATTTGGAGGGCGCTATAGCCCGTGATACCGACAAGGATGACGACTGGATGTTCAAACAGAGGTACGTTTCTGGACCGACAGTTAATTGAGAGAAGCTCATGATCATGCGCAGTGAAACCATTGAACAGACCGGTCGCCCAGAACCAACTAAACATAAATTGCCTCGACTGACCAATCCGTTCGGGAAAAAGAACCCCAAGACGGAGTGGAAGGAAGCCACAATATGGGAACTCATCCCGGAACTGGAGCACAATGCCAAACTCAAGTCTACTAGTGGAGGTCTTTTTTGTTCCCGCAAGTCATCGTCCCATCTGGTATTAAAACCTCTGCCACCAATTCCGCAGAGTTGAACCAGCCTTCAACAAACCACCTCAATTACTTCTGCTTTTATTTCTTCGCCCTGAATCTGCACCATTGACCACATTCTTTACGTACCAACTGCTGGTGTTCGGCAACCATCACACACAACACGATACACTCGTTTTCCGTTTACATACCTATTTCGGCTTCCTTTCCTACACGTTTATGATTTACACGTTTATGTAGTTTATAGTGAAATGGTTTTTGTTGAGAAGTCCACTGCCTGTATCGACAGTATTCGCATCAAGTGTAGCAATTAATAGAGTGTTTCCATATCCAGAAAGAAACGCATTTCATTTGTTAGTCTTTGTCGATAGTTCCGCAGGAGTCAAGCGGATAAACTTGCAAGCAAGGGGTCCGAAACGGCGAGGCAAGCAGCTCAGTGTTTCGTAGCATGACATATGCACACAAAGGCTGACATAAAGGTACACCATCAGTGCCCATACAGGGTAGAAATTGCTGAGTATCAGGCGCGCGCTGCCTCAATGCGCCGCCTTGCAACCTGGCGCCGGTTGAGCCCAGCCAGCGAAGGTCTTGCAACTTCCTTATCTTTGCTTCGCTCCACCTCTTCCTCGGATGCCGCAAGGATGATCTCAACATGGCAAGGGTGGCCCTGATAAGGGTTAATGCGACCATGAGCACGGTATGTGCGGCGGCGGGTTTTCTGTTATCACGACAAGTGAGGCTTTAAACAGGCAGGAGTTGGAAGACGAAGCGTACGGGTGCTTGCTGCACTACAATGTTCCTGATGATCAAGTCCTCGAGGTCCAAATTCTTCGCATCTGCATTCGACTCTGCATTTTTCAAGAGACGGGTGATGAATTTGACCGATTTCTCAGGCCAACGACCTATAATAGAGCCTAAGTATAGCTCAATTAATATTAGGGTAGGAGTTGGTACCCTGTGTCGCCTTGAATTGTTTAGCTTGGCTGGCGCGGCCAACGCCACCATTGAACCGTCGGAAAGGAATGACCTGCTTATGTTCTGCGACGTTGCTTAGATATGCATATGCCTTGGTGAGCTTAACGCCTGGGGTGCAGAAAGCAATAAGTACGGATTAAAGGCCCCCGCGAGCGACACTTACCCGTCAATGCGGCAGCAACCTCGCGCATATTTTTAAAGTGGGTGCGCAGGTACTCCCCACGTGCACGAGAGGCTAGAAGAAGGTGGGTCAATCGCAGTCACACTTTGCAGCCAATTTAGACGCACTCTTTTCGGGGTTTGTTGCAAGGGCAGCGGCAGCGTAACGAACTGGATTAGATGGGTCGACAAATGAGATAAAACAGATGGTAGCGGTAGTACAGACCCATGTTGTTTTCAGATCTTGAAGTGTTCGTCGATCTGTATGCGCGATGTCGAGGTTGGTTTGAAGGTGGTGGCTTGAACCTTAATTGGTGGGTCCTGGTACAGTTTGTTCGGCGGTCTCCGACGAGACGAGATAACCGGGCCGGCGATTCCCGGGATGCGTTACGTAAGTGTAACTCCGCTCCGCTCCTCTCCGTGCCGTGCCGTCGATCGTGGCGTCATCGTCGTCGTGCTCGAGCTCGAGATGACCCAAGATCGCTCGTACGAGTCCTTTCAGGACGCGGGGGCCTCCGTCCTCACCATTCCTACTAGTGCCAATTCAACCTCAAAAGAGCTTGACGGCGCTTTTGACTTTCTTCAGCTGGAAGGGAAGGATGGCGCGCAACAGGTACGCCGATACTATGACCCCAGTAGCGTACTGAGTTGCCTTACGTGTTACAGCTGACAATTCTCAACAACATGATGGGCCTTGCTGTCAGTATCAAGGAGGGAGCGGAGGCCATGTTACACGGGAACGCTGAAGAACTTCCGGTACTACCTCTCTGATAAGTGACATTCGATGCTGATGAGCAACGTACAGGAGGCTTTACGGCAGCAAGTCCAGTCTGAGCTCAATGCTGCCGAAGGACGGATAGAGGCAATTGCTTATAGGTTGGAGCAACGTGGGTCTGACTTTATCACGTTTGCTATAGTTGAAATTAACTTTACTTTTCGATTTCACGGAAGACCGCCGAGCGGTGGATGATAAAGGTAGATTTATCCACTTCCATCTCGTCCAATTGAATTGATCAGTTCAAAGATGATTTTCGCACTATTCTCCAGCAGGCCCGGGGACATGTCAGGACGTTGATATCTCTCTCCCGAACCGTCACATCTCCCTCTGCCTCGCCGCGCTCCTCAACAGCACCCCAAACGATCTCCCTGCACGATCCTGAGACGACCAGAACACGAATCGAGGTAATGACAAAGTTGGTCGGGTTGCTGCAGCGAAACCTGCGAGTTCAGTATGAGTTGGATGTTGTTCAAGTTGCTCACGCGTAAGCTGAATGTGCCCTGTTCAGTTTCATGTCCAACTCCGTTATAGGGTCATTCCTGCACTCTCCAAACGCTCCACTCAGTTGAGTAGAGCGACTGCGTATCGCCTCGTCCGTCACATACTCGTGGACATTGAATCAGTAAAGCGTTTTCATGAACAACACTTGGACTGGTTTGTCGTCAGGTGCGCTCTTCGCATTGATATTTATATTTTTCTTATTCATGTATCTCAGGTCTCTTGCACTTGACAACAAGCACATGGTAGAAAAGGAGCAGGCCATCAAACTCATCCGCGCAATCGTCGCAATAGGATGTCAGAAGAGGGGTTCAAATCATGCGTCGTTCACTGGCACTGTATTATCGGAACGTGTCATGCGTGCATTTATATCCATAGCAGAGCAACCAGATGATCCTTTCAGATTTGCTGCGATACAGACATTGATTGAAATTAGTATGTGGTGATCCTCGGGTCAATTTCCGTGACTGACGTGCTTAATTATAGTGCTCATTGATGTCCAGTGTGTGGCCAACGCTGGGGGTATGCGAGTTCTACTTCAGACACTCTCTGAAGGTCCCCCAGCACTCGCTTCTCTTCTCAATCCTGCGTTTCTCTACATCCTCGACTCCCCATCCACAAGAAAATATTGTCGTCCTGGCAAGGACTTAGAGGTGTGCTTGGATTGATAGCCGCGTGACTGCGTAACCTAAGGTATAATATCATCCCTAGGTCGTATTTTCTGGAATTACAGATGGCTATGGTAAAGACTCGGAGCGCCAACAGCGCCTCAAAGACACATGCCGATCCATCGTGTGTATGTTACGGACTTGGAGCGGTAAATCTGTCCACAGATGTAGATCTATTTACACTCCAACTAACCAAGGTATCCAGGTCTAATGTATTTTTGCATGGATGACATGCGTGCAGTCAGGTCCCTCATCGACACTCTTCGAATACCATCTTTCGAACCCAGGGTAAAGATATAATCACTTGCATGTGAGCATGTGATAAATTCCTCTCTTGTTATTAGGAAATCATCTTAGACATGTTTTTTGAACTTTTGAACATCAAGACACCTGCTTGGTACAAAGCTTTCATAAGTGGCAGGCGGCTGACTGGTACTTATGTCCTTAATGAGCCGTGTTATGTCTCCTTAAAGATGGCCCCGCAGTTTACCGGAAGTCCCGCCAAGTTTCGGAACCAAACGGAACCGACGCTGAAGTTCCACAAAGACAGCCCGAGCCGCTCAGACTCACGGACCAATATATAGCTTTGCTTGTGCTCGTTTTTACCAGATCAGGGCTGCTTGAGGTTGGTAATTGATAAAACCGACACTTTACGCTCACGCTCTGCTGTAGGCTTTGACTTGCATGTTTCAAGAGACTACGACGGGTTCGAGCTTATCGAGGAAAGGTACTCTGTTAATGGCGGAGATCTTGCAGCTTGCGAATAAGGTCCTCCCACTGTCTTTGGCCGCAAAAATCCAGGTCGGCGCCTCTCCTATGGGCTCTTGATGACCACTAAAATAATGTGTATTACAAAGCTCGTTCCAGAAGTCTTCGAGCTGGCGTCAGACTACAAACACGGCGAACACAGAATAATCGGTACATCCGCACTGTCCTCCATTGACAGCTTCAATCGCAACCGAACCCGATTAGAAACCGGTATCGCTGCCGCAGGCAACCGCCCAAGGTTTGTTCACATGCGCTTTCCATCGTGTGCCCCCAAGGTTGACCCTTAGCAGGGCAAATTCGGTTGAGGATGCTATACGTCGTGGTCAACGCCAGGTGGAACAGGTGAGAATAAAGATGGGCCTTCAAATGGACGACAAGACGTTCCAGGCAGCGCTACTAGAGACGCAGGTACTTCCTTTTCTTCGAGAGAACCGGTTCAAATACTTAACATAGCTACAAGGTCACACTAACGAAGGATCACAACAAGTGGAACTTCGAGACGCTTCAGGATCTTATTGAAGGCCCTTTGCTCAACCCCAAACGCATGGAGGAAGCGATCAAGCTCTCGCGGTTTTTAAGAAGGCTTATGAACTTCTTTCACCCTTTCAACCATCGATTCTCTGACATTGAGCGAAACAAAGTGTGTACTTAGAGGATCACCCATGTCGCACTTCTTAACAGTTCATTGTTAGACGAACATGCGCTGGGTAAAGCTTGGATGTACATTGCTGACGACTTTACTGGCGAGCCCCGACGGGCAGCGTTTTCTGGCCTCGGAGGACGATCTCCTGAACCAGCTCATGAGAAGCTTCGCTCAGTTGGACCCTGTAAGGCTTGTATGGAAGTCCCATATTCCTTGACCAATGTATTGCAGTTTAATGGCGCCCCAGAGTCTGACCCAATCTTCTCAAAGAAGCGAGTCTCCGAAACGCTGACTTACGGCTATCTTGAAATGCTCGGCACGCTCAGCAAAAACGAGGACGGCATAAAGCATGTATTCACCCTCTGTCTGATCTATGATCATCTCATAGGCGTCCCAGATTAATGGAAAAGGCAAAACTGTTCACTGCCTTCTATCATCTAAGCGAGCTGCGCAGTCGGGAAGATCTTATCAAGGGAATTATTGAAAATATCGACTATTCCATGTTCGTATCCCCTCACGCTTGGTACGAATTTCTAATTAGTTCTCAGAGACGGCCATCCGCGAATCGTTCTATCGAAGGCACTCACATCCAGTTACAAGGTATTCTCCATCCATGACTATCTTCTTCGTTGTCCATACGACTTCTCAGCATATACGTCTGTACGCTACAAAACACCTTGGCGAGATGATCCTGCACAGCCCAACCGCAAACACATGGACACTCCGCTTGTTGCTCACACAACTCTATGACCCAGCGATGGAGGTGTGCCAATTGGCGACCCAGTTCTTAGAAGAGGCCTGCGAGTCAGTAGATATCCTTCAACTGGTAGTTGCAATGCAACCGACGCTGGATCACCTCGGTGACGTTGGACATGGGTTGCTCCTGAAGTGAGTCAGGCTGATATATGTTCTCTGACCTTTCTTAAGAGCTTCCTGTTCCAAGGTTCATGTCAACTCCTGTTGGATTCCGATATCTGTTTGACTCGGGCTACATCAACCGTGAGATGGACATATGGTTTCATGTGAGAGGGCTTCGATTGCGTGGATTGCTAAACACACTAATTCCTTTCCCTCGTGAAGGAGCGCAACATTCACTACGTGGTGGAAATTGAGGTCTGGCTTGCGAAGACGATGGTGTTCATGCCAATTGATGATGACGACGACGACGTACCGTGAGTTTTTCGAGCGACTACTACTCCTCTATTCCCCAACGCCTTTGTCTTAGATCGTTCGATGGTTTGGTCCCACCCCATTTCTATGGAGAGATGGCAAAAACAGAACTTGGATGTCAAACTCTCCATGAAAAAAGCCATTTCCCCGAATTCGCTCTCTTTATTCGTCAGCATGGTCTCGAGAACGACGATTCAGAACTCATTCTCAAGTTAAAGAGCATACTCTGGACAGTAGTACGTTGCGTCTTCTATAGAACTGTTCTTGTATAGATCCCGTGTAGGGAAATATCGGTGCTTCCGCCGACGGCCTTCCGTTCCTGGAGGAGGAAGACATTATCCCTGTGATTCTTGAAATCGCAGAACAATCGCAAGTATTGTCTGTGCGAGGGTACGAGAGATGTGGGACAGTGGTGAATTTGACTGACTTTTCCGTGCTCAGTACATGTTTTTTTGTATTAGGGTTGATATCTTCTACACCTCAAGGGGCGGAAATCCTGAGCGACTATGGCTGGGAGGCCACGTTGTCTCCACTCGGATTTCCAACTGGCTTATGTGTACCATTAGAATTGGATAAGTTCATATCAGTACGCAGTATTCAACGATGCCTCCTAGTCTTGAACTCATGGCACCACTTTGACAGATACCATCATGGGATTCCTCCCCATCCAGCGGTAACAGTGATCTTCACCTCATTCCTCCAGAGTCCCAAGTGGAGATGGAGGTTAGCACGGCGATCTCTAATTTGTCCAATACCGTCATCGCGGCTACGGCATCCCGCTCGCTTGCCAAGTCCGTACGCCAGCTTTGTCATTCTCGGCAATTTCCCCTGACCGGACTCTCAGGCTAAAGTCTCGAGCCGAATACCAAAGTGTTTTCAACTCCGTTCCCGTCTTCTACCGTGCACTGCACATGATCTCGACGTCACGCTATCGACTGCCTGTGCGGCGCTACGTCTTTGACCTCTTCGACATCGATCTCGACGAAGATGTGCTGCGCCAGCTGAGTGAGTCTGAAAAGGCCCTCACGCGACCGGTTTCGAAGGCGGCACCGGCGCAGCCGAACGCTCGCGTCGTGAGTGTGCTATTCGCTGCACCGCGGACACACGCCGCAGAGAGCGACGAAGAAGACGAGCCGCCACCCGTGCCACAGCATGCTGCACCGGTGATGAGCCTACGGCCGAGGAGTACGATCGTTGGGTTCAGGGATGACTGAGCCTGCAGCGCATGCTGAACCGTATTCCTTGGCGCGCCATGCGATCTTCCATAGTTCATCTTCTGTTCCATATATCAGTCTGTGCGATATCCCTGGGTCACGTCCATTGCTGGCCACGGCCTTCACATTATTATTTGCATTGCCCACATATAATCTCAGGAATTACTATGTTGTACTTTCTTCACCAAGGATTCAAAAAGAAGGACTCCATACTTCTGTTTTGCTTGTTGGTATCGATGTGAGTCAGAATACGGACATGCTCACCAATAAGATATGTCATGCCCTGACAGTCAGGCCATGGGCCATTCCTCGAACGCGCCCTGGCCAAACCTGAAGAAACTCACGACGCCAGCGTCCACCACAGCGATGATGACTGCCTTGTTGCCTTGACGAAGAGCAGTGAAGGGATTGACCTTTGCTGGTGCAGATTCGAGCAAGCCTGGCGTAGAGTAGGACGAGAAAAACGACAGAAATCTAGCCAGGATGGGGAAATGAAGTCCCTCATCATTTTTTCCCGTGGGAGGACGGGGATGAGGATCCTTGGACACAGAGACAGTTTTCCCGGAAGGCGGGTTGCGTTTACGAGGATGGGGAGGTGGCACGACAGGGAGGCCTTCATACATATGCGTTAACTCTGCCAACGTGGGCATCGGTGTCGTACGCGCACTATAAAAGGAACGATAACCAGTCAGTGACTACCGATGGCCGAGTCGAGTCGGGGATAAGGAGAACATGCAGCTCACTTGACGACCGCGATTGAAAAGTCTGGCGGGGGGGGCGCAGTTTTGCGGTACGGCGTATTCGGCTTGTACAGGTGGTAGAATATCTCGTACGGGCATCGAGGAGCATCGAGCGTTGGAGACTTTTGGGCTTGAGACAGGAGAGGGACGGAATGCCCCGAGGGAAGGAATCGGAGGGTCCTGAATATCGATGCTGATATTGAAAGTCAGCTGGGAACTGATGGTCTGGTGGTCAAGCCGGGCGTACGATAATCCATGTTGTGGTGGAGCCATCGCCGATGCACAAGAGGGTGCCACCACGTTGTTGATGGCCGGACTAACCAACTCAAGCATCTGCGGATCGGAGAGCAGAGTGCGTCGAACATCCGGCGGAAGATTGATGCTGTAGGTAATGGCGGTTGCGAAACTGGGTACGGGGCAGGGACAGGATAGGCGGGAGAAGGCGGCTTCGCTCGAGTTACTATGTAACCCAGGCGCCGAAGGTAAGAGAACGTCTTCGCAGAGGACGTTTGAATGTCGAAAGGGAAAAAGGGAAGGACAGTGCACCAACATGATACCGGTCCAAAGTTAAATCCTGCCTCCCAATTATCTCTGCATATGCTTGTTGTACACTCATAGGTGTCCCCTGTGACGCGGAGTCCCAATCGACGTCCTCGTTGGGAACGTCGCTCGACGCTTTCCAGCAGAAGAGGGCACCCTTCTCCACAAGGTACAGTGCTTCCTCGGGCAGGAGCTCGAGTCTTTTATGGGCTTTCCCGGAAATCAACCCTGGACGCTGGGCCGAGTGACCCATGGAAGTGAAATGAACCCCCCGGGCAACCGTCACATGTGCGCGAGCAAGGTGAGGATACCAGACTGCATAGCTTACGGATTTGCTGCGCGTATGAGAGGCAAGTAAGATAGTGTGAAGAGCGAAATGTGTATACATAATCGCACCTCGATATTGCGCGGGTAGATCTCAGCGCATCGAACATGGCAGAACGGGCACTCTCGAGATTATAACGCTGAAGTCCCGAGCCGCCACCATCTACGGGCTCGAAATCCTTTTCCCCACGCTTTGGAATGACTGGACGTGAGGCATTGTTCCCCATGCTGATGCTGAAAGTTACGACAGATCTTGGCCATTCGATTTAGTGAGGAGCACATACGGCAGTTTCGTCCAATCAAGTCCACCCTCCTCATCCCCGGAGGAGTCTTGTTCGCGGTCCTCATCCTGAGGACTAGAGATGTCGACGCTCGATGAAGGAGATGGTTTTGGCTGTTCCAAGTTGTCGTCCATCCCGGGCCCTTTTAACTTGCACTTGCACTAGACCTGACTTGACTGACTCATTGCCGCTCACGCAGTCACGTGCCATGGGAAACAGAGCGGCAGACCTCGACCTCGACCTCGACCCTCGGCCCACTGACAATCTCCGTGTGGGTGCGAATAAAAGCAGAGAGATGAATGGAGACGCATGCGAACTCATCCCAAATCATATTTTATGTCTTCTCCACCGTCCATCGAGGTAACAGAACCCCCGAGGAGGTTTCCATCCGGCTATGTAGATGGCGTTCGTCCTAGTCATCATCTGAACGATACCAAGTCAAGGTTTATGAATCCTTGGCCGTCGTGGAGGTAAACCACTCTACGTGTACTCTGGCCTTCATTTATCTTTTCTTTTTCCTAGGACCCAGACATTCTCCCAATGGGTGTCTGTACGTGACTTTGCCTGAAACATACGTGTATCCATAGTCTGACCGGTCTTGGGATAATCCAGTTCTTCTTCAAGGTCACCCTCAGAACACCCAATCTACCTCAGAATATCAAATCTTCGGTCCCTAAACAAACTCCTACTTGGGGGACGGAAGCCGGAAACGAGAGTAGTGCAAAGGCGACCTGGTTAAGGTATGCTGTGATTCTCCATATACCCTTAGACGCCATCCCACAATGGGACCATGCTCAAGGCTAAGGATTGTATCTCCACAGTCATGCGTGCTTCCTCCTTGAGTTCCCAACGCCTCCTGGTGCAGCACGTGGTGTCCGTATCATTTTCGATCCAGTATTTTCGAATCGCTGTTCGCCATTTCAGTGGCTGGGACCTGCACGTTACACTGGTATTGGGCTCTGTTCCAGTCGCTGTGTTTCTCACTTACCCTGTATCTCTTCTCTAGATACACCTTGTAAAGTCAATGAGATCCCTGCGGTTGATGCCATCGTACTTTCCGTATGTACATTTCTCGATCGAGCCATACTTGTCTTACAACTGTCCACTCCTAAGCACAATCATTACGACCAGTACGCATAACTCCTTCGTCGCTTTGACGTATGCCTCTAATATCATGTTGACTCATGCAGCACCGATATACCGACGCTCCGTGCTTTGCTCACCAACCCTTCATCCTCCGCTCATATATTCGTTGCTTTGAATAATGCAACCTACCTTTCCAAAGCTCTCACCACACCTCTTTCTCACGTTCACGAGCTTGATTGGTGGGATGAACGTCTCTTGCGCGTTGTGCTTCCTTCCAACTCCGAAGGTCCCGCCGTGAGTGCGGAAGTGCGGCTATCCTGCACCCCCTCACAGCACGTCTCGGGCCGCACGACTTCAGATAGATGGCATACACTTTGGGCATCATGGGTGGTGGATGACCTCCACACACACAAGAAAGTATATTTCGCCGGTGACACCGGTTACCGTACTGTCCGCGATGGGGAAGACGAAGAGAAAGTCCCTGTTTGCCCTGCATTCGCAGAAATTGGAGAACGGTTCGGAGGCTTTGACATGGCACTGTTGCCCATTGGGTGCGTATTTCAGCCAGCCTGTATTTGCTTGCCAACCTACTGGTATCTTAGTGCATATTCTCCACGCGCCATCATGTCGAATATGCATGCCTCGCCAGCAGATGCAGTGCGCATCTTCAAGGACGTAAAGGCTAAGAAAGCCCTTGCCATGCACTGGGGGTGAGCTTACATGGCGTTCCTGTCTTACTTAAGCTAAGGAGTTCTCTAGAACCTGGGTCCTTACTTCAGAGCCTGTACTCGAACCTCCTGCGCTTCTCAGGAAAGAGTGCGAGAAAGCAGCTCTTGGCTCTAATGAATTCCTCATTCCGGCGCTAGGAGAGACCGTGTTCTTCTAGGCTGATCCACTCGGTATTTCTGACCTACTCTCTTTTCGTGTCCCCAAATAATGTCTGCCCGCCCTGCAATGCTTTTGTACTTAATCGCCGACTCGGAATTCGAGGATTCTGATCGAACAGAAGTCGAGAATGTGTCATTGGCATTTGAAGCCGTGATATGATGGATATGATAAACCGGTCCTGCCTAATTGCAGGACACGATAATGTATTTTCTATTGCATGATCACCTCCGTTGCCGTGTTCAGCCAGCTTCAACGTGGCCATGGTTATAGATTCAAACCCCACATAACTCTCTCAATCGCGCAGATGATTATAATAGGACCGACGTCGGGGGATTGTAGCTTAGTAGTTTTCAGAGGAGGAACGAAATGACCGTCCTCGTCCTCGCGAGTAGTTTCATCATTAATCGAATTAGTATTCCAAAATTTTATATCATATCGTATGTATCTGATTCTACTGAGACGAACATTTAGCCCAATTCGAACCGTGTACAAACGTCAAAGGATCGAGCTTAGTGTCGTATATACCTGCAATCCAAACTGTGTTAGGTCGATGAAGACACTGACGATGAGGCTGAGGGACCCATAAAAGTAGTTTGTCCTCTCTACCACATAACCAGCCATCACCGTCAATCAACGTCTCATCTATGAAATGCCATCCATTCTCGGTATCTTCTATTGTGGCATTCCACATACGGATCGTGCCATCCTCCGAGGCTGACACGATTCGCTGTCCGTCCGGGGAGAATCTGACAGACGTTATTGAAGAGGTATGTCCAGTAAATGGGCCTGCTATGATCTCCCCCGTCAGGGCATTCAATACCCGGACCGTATTATCTTCAGAGCCTGATACTATGCGCTGACCATCCGAGGAGAATCCGACAGATGTGATCCGACCTGTGTGTTCGGCAAATGGGCCAGCTACGACGTCTCCAGTCATGGTATCCCACACCCGGATCGTACGATCGCCTGAGCCTGATAAGATGCGCTGACCGTCTGGGGAGAATCCGACAGACGTGACCCAATCTGTGTGCCCGGTAAGGGGGCCCGCTACAGCCTCTCCTGTCGTGGCATCCCACACCCGGATCGTGAGATCGCCCGAGCCCGACACGATGTAGTGACTGTCGGGTGAGAACCTGACAGATGTGACCCAATCTGTGTGCCCAATAAATGGGCCCGCCACGACATCTCCCGTCGTTGCATCCCACACCCGGATCGTGCGATCACCTGAGCCTGATACGATGCGTTGGCCGTCCGGCGAGAATCCGACAGATGTGACCCAACTCGTGTGTTCTGTAAATGGGCCTGCTACGGCCTCTCCCGTTGTGGCATTCCACACCCGGATAGTGCGGTCTCCCGAGCCTGATACAATGCGCTGACAGTCCGGCGAGAATTCGACAGACCTGACCGAAGTTGTGTGTCCAGTAAATGGGCCCGCTACGACCTCTCCCGTCGTGGCATCCCACACCCGGATCGTGGCATCCTCTGAGGCTGATACTATGCGCTGACCATCCGAGGAAAATCCAACAGACCCGACCGAAGAGATTTGTTCAGTGAGTGGGCCTCCTACTACCTCTCCCATCGTGGCATTCCATACCCGGATCGTTTCATCGCCTGAAGCCGACACAATGCGCTGACCGTCGGGTGAGAATCCAACAGACGTGATATAATGTGTGTGTCCGGTGAATGGGCCTGCGAGGGCCTCTCCTGTCGTGGCATTCCACACCCGGATTGTTTTATCATCCGATGCCGAAACGATGCGCTGTCCGTCTGGCGAGAATCCGACAGACATGATCCAACCTGTGTGTCCTGTAAATGGGCCTGCTATGACATTTCCAGTAGTGGCGCTCCACACCCGAATCGTTTTATCGACCGAGGCAGACACGATACGCTGACCGTCCGGGGAGAATCTGACAGACATGACCCAACCGTTGTGACCAGTGAATGGGCCCGCCACAATTTCTCCCGTTGTGGCATTCCACACACGGATCGTTTCATCGCCTGATCCTGACACGATGCGCTGGCCGTCCGGCGAGAATGCGACAGATCTAATTGACGAGGTGTGTCCAGTGAACGGGCCCGCTATGACCTCCCCCGTCGTAGCATTCCACACCCGGATCGTGCCATGCTCCGAGGCTGACACGATGCGCTGACCGTCTGGGGAGAATCCGATACACCTGACAGAGGACGTGTGTCCTGTAAATGGGCCCGCTACGACCTCTCCCGTTGTCGCATTCCACACCCGGATTGTACGATCACCTGAGGCTGACACAATGCGCTGACCGTCTAACGAGAATGCGACAGACGTAACTGGAGAGGTGTGTCCAGCAAATGGGCCTGCTATGACCTCTCCTGTCGTGGCGTTCCACACCTGTATTGTGCTATCGCCCGTGCCCGACACGATGCGCTGACCGTCCGGCGAGAATTCGACAGAGTTGACTGGTCCAGCGTCTGCTTGAATCACCATCTCCATGACTGGCCAATGAGACAATCGCCCACGTCCTACGGATATGGTGTTCGAGAATTGATGAAGATAATGTTTGACGATATGGGAAGACGTTGGTGCAAATGGCAGAGCAGAGATATAGACATGTGGGGCGCTCCTTGCAATAGCCATCCCGAAATACCGGACAAACACGCACGCATCGTCGACTAGTGCCAATAGGTTCTCCACCTCAGGTTGGGAACGCTGTTGTGAGTTTGCACATCAGTCGCTATGTGTCATACAGGATTGGAGGATGTTCCCACCTTCTGCTGTTCAGACACCAACCACGTCTTCATTGATGACAATGCCGGTGAAGCAAGGCCGACACTGCTCTTGATACTAAGTATTTCTAACCAAAACAGGAACTTTGTCTCGAAGAACGATCCAAATTTCGTGAAGAGATCGCGGTCAAAAGCAACATGCTCTAAATGTTCGTTCCAAAAAAGGGATGCATATGATAGAGCAGACGGAATATGTTCCGCAATTCTGGATGCAAGGTCCGAGACATCGCTGTTAGAAAGATATGACGATTGAAGTCGACAGATGTTGAATTTGAGGTCGTCTAGCATCAAATTCAGACAGGAATGGGCCAAGTGACGGTGAGCATCGCCAAGGTCAACGTAAAAGACATCGCTCTTCTGATTCGTCAAGAAGTCACGAAATGATGTATGTAGAGGAACGATTGGGAGGGAATGATCAGATGCCGTCACGTTACTCAACAGTGAGCCGAGATGGCCGAGCATTAAAACAATCGAGTCAGAATCCCCAGGCGCATCGCGGAGTGCATGCCGTCGCAGAGCAGTCAAGGAGTTGATGGAGAGTGGTTCCATCGCAGCAAAAAGTTGTCCCATGACAAATCGGAATAGAACCTGTGCCTTTAGGGGAGTGAAGTAGCCTTCGAGGACTTCCTCGTATAACTGGTCCAATGGATCAAGTCCATTCCGATCTGCTGTTAGTCCCAGCAAGCACTGTATGCACTCCCTCTGACTAAAACCGAAAGTGGCGGGAGGGTTATTGATAAAACCAGATGCAACGGCTGCCCATTGAAACAACCCCTCTGCTTTCTTTGCCAGTGCAACTCCATGCTCTTTAAAGACCTTCGAAGGGAGCTCCTTCACAAGATAAGTACGAATATCTTGCTCCGTTTTGGCGGCCATTCTTCGGTCGTCCATCCAGATGACGTCGACCGACGATGCGTTCGTAAATGCAGGTTCAACACCATTCTCCGGCCTCGAAGTGACGAGAACACGGAAATTTAATGGCAGTTGCGAGATGTGTTCGGCGAGAAAAGTGTGTAATCCCCTTGTGCCACTTGCGTCTCCACTCTCATCCAAGGCATCGATGACGATTAATACTGGATGAATACGTTGCAAATCCTTGAGCGGCTCCAGGAGAAGCGACTGAAAAAGTGTAGGATAGTCTCGTGTATTAGGAAGAGACCTCCTGTCTTTTATGGCCTTCCCAAGCGCGGGTTTGAACGAAGGATAGCGATCGGAGAGGTCGACAGCAAGCGTGGTGAACAGCTGGAAGGCCTCGCGTTTGGATCTCTCCTCCCGAAAAAAGGCAAAGTAAGAACCGAGACATTCATCATCGAAACGACGTGCAATTTCATGTGCAATCGAGGACTTTCCTGTGCCAGCTTGGCCAAAGAGAACGAGCCCACGTTCAGAGTCGGGATCATTGACCCACTTTATGATGTAGTCTAAAAATTCTTCTCGCGTCCCTGCAAGACAACGCTTCTCATCGCCAAAACGCCAACCTCCCCTATAAGGTAGGTCTCTGATGGTTGTATCTAGCGCCATTTGGAGTACGGCAGCCTCGGTAGTGACGGCGGCATGTGCGAGGAAATTGTCTCGCAGGCGGACAAGGGTTTTTTGGTAGTCTCGAATTTCGTCGTCGACTTTGCCGAAAACATTCTTCAAAGTCCGCTTTCCTGCAAGCGATATGTTCATAACGACCAGGGCGAGGGGTCAGGAGACTTACCAACTTGCACATCCTTCGCATACGATTCGATAAAGTCGAGGCATTTGGCAGAGCACTGAAGTATGCGTTCGAGGAATTTTGCCTGCTTAGACTCCAGCTTGATGTTCCTCAAGAAGTCTACCCCTTCTGCAAAATCAAAAGCATCACGTATCGCCTCCATGAGCGTTCGTACATTATCGTCACGCTGAACTTGTTGCAGCAAAGTCTAGAGGCCAAATGGAAAATGAGTGAATGTTCTATGTCTTTCGGCAGAGCATGGAGACGCACCTCAGGAATCTTGGAAAGGAGACCCCATCCCAGCTTGGTAATCGGGTGGAGCTGAAGGGCGAAAGTTAGGCCGACGAAGGATAAGCAAAAATGATGGTGGACATACTTCTGTAATGGGCCCCAAGAAATCCAACACCAGCTTGATATTATCAATTGCGCAGTTCCATGTTTTCATCGTATCCATAGCTTGTTCGGCGTGAAGGAGCGCGGCATGTGATATCTCTCCTTGGTTGTCCGTTAGTCTTTGCACAGAGATACCACCCCTAGTGGAAAAGATACCCCTCGAGGATGAAGAAGCTACGATGGGAATGTGTGCCGTGGGTTCCACGATTTCACCACTATTTTCAGCCGTAGTAGGCGCAGCAGCCTCAGCAGCATGGTTGTGTAGCTCAGTAGTCATAGAGTTCTGGGTAGTGTGTGCCGCATGTTGAGAGGAATCCGCATCTGCTGACATAGCGATCGTTAAGAAGAGTGTGGCAGGTCGTGTGGGATGTCCGGCATAAATATGACCGTAATCACAGTCCAACACAATAGGAAATTCTACGATTGAAATGCTCAACCCGACAAATGCGTAAGAACTGTTTGAAAAAGACGGACCGAATTGAGATTCACAGGGTATCATCATCTCCTTTATGCCCACTAAGATGTCTTTCTGAGTCGTCTGCTTCGCATAAAGGGACACTTTAATATGGGAATCCGATTGTAAAGCGCTGAAGATGATAGAATTGTAAATCAGGACAAAAGAGGACGGATGTCTTACAAGGTGCCCACGTTCTCGTTCCATCCTACGCACCAACCCCCGCTACGCACAGATTTTGTCCGCCTTGTTGTCGTCCCATCGGTCAAAGTAACATAAAATCGCCTCTCGCTCCCAAGGAGGGTCTTGAGGTGGGGAAGGTTATGCGCTCGAAGCACTGGCAAAGGAAGGAGTCTGTAACTTATTGAGGAAATATGATTAAGATTCGCACCAGTCACCTCGGGCTGTACCAGAACCCGTCGAGTTTCACGGCTCCGAGTGCTATTCGAAGACGACCATTAACCAATACCACAATGAGATGGAGAAGGGCGTGAGAAACCAGTTGCATACGGATTTAGTGTCATCTGGATGTGTCCTTGTGCAAGCTCCATCCCAGCTATAACGTGGCTTTTGGATTTAGGTAATGTAGAAAGGGAGATCGTTCAGTCAGGGGAAGGGTTGATGAGAAGGGTCGGGGTCGAGGGCCGTAACGCTTTTAGACAGACAGCGCTGTCCGCGCTTAAAAAAGCCTCGAAACCTCACGCGATCCCACGATGTCATTCCGAAGCGGGAAGACATATCAATCAACTATCAACACAGGGGTGCGATGTGAATTTCCGAGAACAAACCGAACTTAGCAGCAGTCAAGCATATACAGCACAAATCACCACACTCACATAATCAAGAGAAATTCATATCGACCTGATAATGTTCTCGTTCACACCCCAAACCACACCTGATACATTTTTTTAGGTGAGGGGCCAACCTCAAAGTCCTCAACGAGGTGCACCAAGCCCCCAACGACTGGGATCACCTCAAGCCTTTTCGAGGGACGATACGTGCTAGCCATGACCCCTTGGAGCGAAGGTTAATCCCTGCTAGGCCCTGCGACACGCAATGTACAGTTGGCCGGTGTGCTATCTGTGTGCGTATGGATGGGCATAAGAGATATGGCAGTTGACCAAAAGGACGATTTACTCTTATCCCCGGGAGACTGAGCACCATTCTCCTTTGTCAACATAAATACACACGCTCGCCTACCAGCAGCCCACGGCATGGGGACGAGTCCGACTCAAACGTAGACACGGTATGGGTATCAAGGCGACTGGGTCATCTTTCTGTATTCAGTTCAACACCTCGCTCACGACCACGGTTGCTGTCGTGTGCGCTCGAGAACGGAGCAGTGGACAAAGTAGAAGGAATGGAATACAGCTCATATATTAGCATGACCAGTAGCGCCCAGAGGATGAAGGGTGACATTTGAAACAGGAGGGTAGCACCACTTACTAGAGAGATTGTAGAGAGGTTGTAAGGGTGAATGTCAACGTTAGATCAATTTAGTTAGCAGGTGTGTAGAAGTGCACGTGACCGTGACCAGCGACACGAGATTTTGACACGCGCAGGTACACGCGCAGGTGCTTGAAGGACGTGACGGGCCTGTATCATGAAAGACGCCATATTGGAAGTAGTGGGTGAGTGAGTCTAGGACCAGAAAAAAAGGCCTCGCGGCAGTCATACAAGAGGACGTCGCGGGGCGGGAGGCTGGCTGTGACGACGATTTGACTAGGGACAGTGGGGCGGGGAAGCAAATGATGCATCAATGTGGAGGTGAGAACAGGTGGACACTATATGTTGCGGCATGCGATGCGCAAACAGGAACAGTATCTTTGAATCAGAATCGGTGGAAGGGAGAGTTCCCTGATCGAAGGGAAAGCGGGCAAGAAAGGACCAAAGGAGTACTTGGCCGCTGGGCTCGGAAGCCGAAGCCTGACAATTTGCAATAAGTCTACGCACCATCGACATGTGACTGTGACTTGTTGATGAGTGATGCAGATGCAGTAATACACCGGCGATACAACAAATGCTGTGCAGTTGACCAACTGCTATATGAGCTGAGCTGACGAATCAACGGCGTTCAACACGGCCAACTTGAACTGAACCTGGCCACACCTGGACGAACTGGCCCTGACAGCGACCATGTCACTTCCCCCACATGTCGAGGTGACGGAACTCCCCAGGAGGTTTCCGGTCAATAACATGGATGGGGTCCGTCCTAGTCATCACACGAATGATAGCAAGACCAAGTTTAGGAATCCCTGGCCGTCATTCAGGTATTGTAATCTCATCACTCGAGGCGAGGCACTCGATGCATACGGCTCCCTATTCACTTTGACGGTTCCTTACTTAGATTTCAATCGACCTTTCAATGGGCTTCCGTGCGTAACTTGACGCTCCGTATTCACTTGCACCAGTTTTCATGCGTCCTGTACACCATCCAGTTCTTTTTCTCACTCGTTGCTCGGAGTCCTCGTATCCCAAAGAATATCAAATCTTTGATTCCCAAACAGACGCCTACGTGGAGTGCGCAGAGTGGAAATGAAAATAGCGCGAAAGCTATCTGGTTAGGGTGCGTCTCTGATGCGACCGAGTCACCAGTAGCATTAGTCCCAACGTTATTCACTGAACTACGAAACAGTCATGCGTGCTACTTCGTTGAGTTGCCAACACCCCCCGGCGCAGCACGCGGTGTCCGTATCATCTTCGACCCTGTGTTCTCAGATCATTGTTCCCCTTCTCGCTGGATAGGACCTATGCGATTCACAGGTAAAGCATCTGGGTGATCGCGAAAGCACAATTGTTTATCTCATACTCCCTTCGGTAGATGCGCCTTGCAAGGTCGGAGACATCCCTGCTGTCGACGCTATAGTACTTTCTGTATGTTGTTATCCTATTGGCCATCCCGATCTTGCATGATGCTGATGACCTTGTCAGCACGACCACTATGATCAGTGCATATATTCCCTCCAGTTCGTCGTGCCCGCAACCCACTGACGCCTTGCTTAGCACCGATGTCCCGACGCTTCGCGCACTTCTGGCCAACTCTTCGTCCTCTGCCCATATATTTGTTGGTTTGAATAACGGAGCCTTTCTTTCCAAAGCTCTCACCACCCCCCTCTCGCGCATCCACGAGCTTGATTGGTGGGATGAACGCCTCTTGCGCGTTGTCCTTCCCTCCACTACCGACGGCCCCACTGTGAATGCGGAAGTGCGGCTGTCCTGCACACCCTCGCAGCATGTCTCAGGTCGTACGGGATTCGACAGATGGCATGCGCTTTGGGCGTCATGGGTCGTGGATGATCTCCACTCGCACAAGAAGCTCTATTTCGCTGGTGATACTGGATACCGCACGGTGCACGACGGTGAAGACGAGGGAACGGTCCCTGTATGCCCTGCATTTGCTGAGATAGGAGAACGCTTTGGTGGCGTTGATGTCGCGTTGTTACCTATTGGGTATGGATAACGGCTTACTACTTACTGTCGTTAAGAACTCATCCCAATTGGCGTCGCAGTGCATATAGTCCCCGCGCGATGTGGTCCAACTTGCATGCTTCCCCTGCGGATGCAGTGAGAATATTCAAGGACGTGAGGGCCAAAAGGGCTCTCGCCATGCATTGGGGGTAGGCATATCCCATCTCATCCCGTTAGCACTTATCAACTGAGTGCGCATCAAGGACCTGGGCTTTGACTGCAGAGCCCGTACTCGAACCTCCAGCTCTTCTCAAGAAAGAGTGCGAGATGGCAAATCTTGAACCAGATGAGTTCCTTGTTCCTGCGCTCGGAGAGACTGTTCTCTTTTAAACCGCGCTCATCGTACCGCGATGTGGATGTCTTTCCTTCGTACCTTGGTCAGCTGGTGAGACAAGACAAACGAGACTATCGATCATAGAGCGGCACGTGAAGTTCAGTCAAACTGTATATCCTACATGTTTTGTGATATTTATAATGGTCTCTAAATTCTCCCTAGTGATTCTTGGTAGTCATAAAAATCGCAATCTCCAGGCATATAGATCTGGCATACATAGAGCGCCTCGTGGACAATCTGGTGTCCGCCTACAGCGAGCGTAAGCGTAAGAAGGGAGGTGCAGAGCAAAGGGTCTGTCTCCGCCTTCGACTTGCTCACCTCGACAGACCAAGCTTGAGCTAGCACTGGGATATCTCGGCACGTCTCCACATTCGTGTCACAGGGGTATAGACCATCGTCGGCCTCAATTGGTACTCCGAGCAGTTGGTCATTGGTCATCTGTCATCGTCACCTCGTTGACATCAGTAACGTAATCTTATGTGCGTCACTTTGCATGCCGTATTGCCGTATTTATATATATAGAAAAAGACTGCGCCGACTTTAGCACTACTTACGATCGATTGAATTATCTCTGTCACAACTAGCACAGACAACTAGCACAGCACATGCAACACCTTAGGCCCATTTCGGGAACAGGATTCATAGGTTCTTTTGGGATCTTCTTTTGCTGTTCCTGAATCCACTGTTACTTGTGTGACAGGCATGACCATTATTGTAATGTGAAATAATATTAT
>QFEA01000650.1:648-30608 GCA_003315975.1 Lactifluus echinatus | reverse complement strand
CCAGGTGCCTCCGTCGTCCTCTGTTACTCTGCGTTTTGTTGCCGACAACCCAGGCGCATGGCTGTTACACTGTTTGTATTTAAGCCTTTCGTTTTCATCTTGTAAGCGTTGATCATCATGCTCTACAGGCCACATCGAATGGCACCTGGAGGCCGGCCTTGCCGTGACATTTGTTGAAGCCCCTCTCGAGATGCAAACGCGTGCGAACACACTGCAGTCCCCGCCCGCCTTACTCGCCCAGCAATGCCTCGCGCAGAATCTGCCTGCCTCGGGCAACGCAGCTGGTCATTCGTCTCCCGGTGACCTGTCGGGCCTACCGACCGGGCCGTTCCTGCAAAATAACGGATGGCACACGAAGGGCATACTTGCGATGACTGGATGCGTACTCACGGCCGTGCTTGGGATGCTCACTGTCGCGTGGTACTCAATCAGCGGTGCGTGGAGTGATGAGGAGCTCGAGCGCGAGGTTCGCGCGGCTCACACCGCGAAACTCAAACGCGGGCGACTGTTTGGTCTCGTTAAGCATAAATGATAGCATCGAGTTCTCGCTAAATATTTTTGGACGGCTCTTGCTCGGTGTAAGTATGTCAGTGAAAGACTACTACGCTCTACACTACAATCTGCAGTCTAACTAGTAGTCGTGTGATTCGGCAGTTTTTTTTTCTCAAAATACAAAACTTCCGCCTCATTGTTCCCGTAACTGCATTGCATCTGCGGTTTACAGTAGTGAAAATATGGTCGTGCCGCCGAACTGTCAATGTGTCTCACTTACGAGACCAAGCACTGCGTTGGGTTCACATTGCCCGTCCAGAAGTATTTACGTATTTACAACGTCGATTACATAACACGTTCATCAGGAAATTATATTATGAAATTCACACTTTTCAACTTTTTTTTGAATGACAAGTCTATGTTAGTCTCTTTACGACTTATCAAAGTTTAGTTTAGTTTTTCAACAACCATTTAACTTGACTTTGTACGAGCTCATACAAGTCAAAAAAAGTGCAAATTTTCTGGTACTGAGTGCTGAACCCTTCGGTCGTTGAATCAAGGCAGAAGGTAAAACGCTCGTATCAAATTACCAATCCCTCACCCATGCCGACATCCATTTGCTCTAAGTACTTGCTGTCAAGTATCAGCACCAAATGTCGGTACTCATCCATAGAATCTTTTCTCACAGCACCCTCTAATCTGGATAGATAACCCTGATTCGATTTAATACTGGCATTCACAATTCAAACAGCAATGTATAGCTCTCAATGGCTCCAGAAGGCGCAGGGCGATAGGCTGTGGGTGGCCAGATACGCCTCATCCCATGACATTTCCGTGGCAGCCGAATGACCAGATTCTGAATGAACAATAGCACCTGTGGCCCTAGACACGGGTGCAGGTATCAAAGATTTGGGTTTTCCTGACGGCTCGCTCGAGTACCGTAGGTTGGGCATTTTTTAAGCATGGACATGACCATATTATTCAGCATCCATGATCACGTGCACTGCAAAACATTCCGAACTCCGAATCCCGAATCTAATCGCTATCGACATCGATGGATGAGACAATTCTCGTTTCGTTCTTTCACGACGACGACCACAGCCCAGATGCTCCTTGAGCCCCTCATTGCAGACGTAGAATTTTTGTTCCCTCCGCGAAGATTGTATGACTTCGAATAAGGGGGCGCTGTTGCTTAACCATGTTGGTCTTGCAAGAAAGAGACCCCCCGCCCCTCGGATATTCCTCGGTAGTGGGGGCCTTCGTCGTCTCCTGTGGCACCTACGATCAGCGGCCACGAAGAACAAGAAAGGCACACGTGAGCCCGCGGGATGTATGTTATCCTGGACTCTGTTGTGGCGCAGTCTAGTTTTTACTTGTCTGATGGCGCATATCGAGCGCTGGGGAATCTGGGGAGGGAGCGCCTCACAGCGGCCATTCACCGGGCGTTTTTCTGAAGTGAGTCGTCTGTTGACCCTTTACCCAGCCACGTGTGGTAACGTGTGCCGATAGTTGATTTAGCTGTCAGGAGGGGCTACTCGTGTATGCTTTCGTGATTTGGCTATAGGTGTATAACCTGTGCTTAATCCGGTGTACTTGAGTACATAAGTAGAGAATTGTATTTCTTTTCTCTCATTTTATCCAGAGGTGTTCGATGGTGTACAGAAAGATGAAGGAGGGAGAGCGGGTGACGTATTTTCCAGAATCTCTATCGCGCAATGTGTGGTGTGACAAGTCAAAAGTGACGACACAAGTTCTAGTTGGTGAACCCAAGGTACAGTTGTTGTGGCTTATCCGGTACTATTACACCCGTTGCTAAAGTGCCTTTTGTTGTTCCAGCCCAGCCCTGTGATTGGCGCCGTGCAATCGCGGGCGGTCTCATTACGTCGACGTGACACATTCCCCCGGACTTGCCCGGCTTCTTGATTGAATCGTATCCGAGCATCGTCCTTTTGCGGCATTGCATTGCATCCAGGCCACGAGCGACTTTTGTCCACCGGAACGCTGTGCACGACATGGAAAATGCAAATTACGGATCATCAGAAATAGTGCCTCGCCACGACACGAAAAGTATCGCCACGGCCAGAGCGGAACGACAGTCACGTGGATATAAACCTCGATGTCCCGATATGGAAGAGGTGCAGGGTTTTCGAGGTATGTTTTACGAGACAAGACGAGCCAACGTTCGCTGTGACCCCTGCTGTCGGCGTAGATTTAGTCCTGCCCTGACATCCATCTATCTCTCTTCTCCTTCAACTACCTCCCTCTTCCCCTTTCCTAACTTGACTCTTCAGTCCCACCCCCTGTCATAATGGGCATCCACGTCCCTCCCGCCTACCAACCCGTCGTCCGCCATACGACTCTCAAAACTACTTTCACTGGCCTTCGACATATCTTGTCTACAGCTGAGATACCACTTCATCAGTACAGAGGCATCAAATACGCGACTATCCCTGCCCGCTTCCGACAATCCAAGCTCTTCACATCCTATCGCTCCTCCACCGATGCAACTCGTTATGGGTTCGTTCGTCCCCATCCCAGCTCGCTGACGTGTCAATCTTAAGCGCTCATCTCCCGCAGGCCGATCTGCCCTCAGCCAAAGGGCAAAACAGTCGAGGAGGAATTGATCGCCTTCTCCGGCGCTGAGCCTTCAGGGCAGAATCTGAAGCAAATTGAATCCGAATGTCTCAACCTGAACATTACATGCCCCAGTGGCTTGACCCGCGAATCTCGCCTGCCCGTCATGGTCTGGATACATGGGTGCGTTCGTCTCCCGTCTCCACACGAATCTGTTACGCAGTTGGGTCTCTGATCTCATTCTTCCGTCACGTCACATAGTGGTGATCGTGGCTCTGGATCGCATTGGTTATACGACGGAGGCCCCTTTGTGCAGAGCAGTGTCCGGTTAGGGAAGCCAGTTGTCCTCGTGACGATAAAGTAAGCTCTACCTACCTGCCCCTGCATAAGTCTCTTTTCTTTTTGCTTAATATATCCCGCCGCATTAGCTACCGCCTCGGCTTTCTGGGTTGCGCAGCCGGGCCGAAGCTGTTTGAAGACAACAAGCTTGCCGGTGAAGAGGGCGTAGGCAATTATGGTCTTCACGACCAAAGACGTGCCTTGGAGTGGGTGCACCACTTCATCGCAGACTTCGGTGGCGATAGCTCCAACATTACACTATTTGGCGCCTCCACTGGCGCGTCGGACATCCTCAGCCATCTAAACTCGAGTTGGAATGCCTCATACCCCCTATTTGCACGTGCCATCGTACAAAGCCCGGTCATCGATCCCAGCATGCCAAGCGTGTCCCTTGCGGGTGTCCACCTCTCTAAAGTCATGTCTGCATTGCACGTTTCCACTATCCGCGAGCTGCGCAAAGTCCCTGCCGATAAGTTGGTCAACTTTACTCCTGGCCCACGGGCCGTCGACGACGGCTATTTCTTCAAGAACAGATCTATAGAACAACCCCGCATAGCCGAAGAGCCACCGCCAAACCACCTCCACGTGGCTGACAAACTTACCGCGCAGTGCATAATTGAGCAGCACATTGCCGACACGCACGGTACGCATCCTTCACGGATCGGCCCAAAAGTCCTCCAAGTCTTACATCACGACACCTTGGCTCTTGTTCCGCGTCCCCCAGCGCCCGCAGCGACCGAACAGCCCGTGATCATCGGCGATTGCGCTTACGAATCGTGTGGTTATACTTCAGCCGCGAGCTCCTGGACCCCTACCGCCGTAGTACGCCGCGTTGGCGCCATTTGCCAAAGCGTAAAAAAAGCAAATGCGCTGTTACGCACGTACGATATCTCCGCACATACTCCAGAAGAAGAATTTCCCGAGCGTCTTCTGGAACTCATTAATGATGCACGCTTCGCGTGGCCGACTCATCGTGCTGCAGAAGGGTTCCGTAATTCCAGGTCGTGCAAAGAGTCCGGTAGTGTCTTTCGCTACGTCTTCGACCAGGAGGCTCCGGGCAGCGGCATCCCGCACCACGCGACAGACTTGCTCTACCTCTTCGACACTGCACGGCCCGCATTTGCCGCACAGTCGCTTATCGCACCACCAGACCCGGACACGTTTTGCCCGGACCACTTTGACGTGGACGACGACGACGACGGCATGCCTTTCGACAACTCGGCATTCGATGATGCAAGCTCGGATGGCGAGGAGTTCGTGCCATCGGTGGATCAGTACCAGTACACGGCCGTGCGGGACGCGCTGCAGACGCGCTGGATCGCGTTCGCGTATGGCCAAGCGCCCTGGTCGCGCGATAAGGTGTTCGTCCTTGGGCCCGAGGGCGAGGCGGGCGAGCGCGGCATGAACATCTTTGATGGCCGCCGGCGAACGGCAGCGTGGCACGCCGCGCTGGAGCCCCTCGGTCCCGCGCTCGTGCACAAGGTCGGGCTCGAGCTGAGTAATGGCCCATCTGGCGGCGTGCAGCTCATGCAGCGGCAGCAGCTACTTGAAGAACGCCAGCACCAACAATACATGCCTTCGTAAAAATTACCATCCTCCCCCCGCCCGTGGCGTTGCGGAAGAGCAGAGCAGCCGAGTGCTTATCTCTCCCGTAACATCTTGCGAGTAGTTTCCTGGGCCACCCGCGAGGACACAGACTTCAATACAACTCCACATGCGGACGCACGTTCTTCTTTTGCTACAGATCTGCGTCTGCGGCATACCGGCACGAACACAGCAAGAGCGACGTACGCACGTTGCATGACATGCGCAACCCTTGTCGAGCTCTCCATTCCACGGCTTCTCTTTGTTTTCTTTTTCTTGTTTACTTGTTCTGCTACTACTTTACATCCGCTGTTTTATTTAGAGGTTTGAAAAGGCCCGGGAGGCGTGTCAATCCCTCTGACGCTGATCCGAGCACCTAGTTTCTTTTGCCTTTTCCCTTTTTCCCATGGTTTTTCCCCCAAGTCTTCCGCTTCCGATCTTGCCTTTCATTGCCCTATTTACCCCCGTCCATTTCCGCCCAATCTCCAAATTATTGCACACTCTTAGTAAGTCATTAACCGCACTACACGTTGCATATCTGCTCTGTTGCCGTCATGTGTATTTATGGTCGTACTGCTACTGTCATATTGTACGATTACCGTGACGCCCGCCATGGAAGAAACAAGTAATAAAAACAAAAAGATGTATACTTCACACAAAATGATATGCGTGAAAATCAATTTGATGGGTGTAACTGACGACGATATTTGAGTGTATAATTACAGTGCACTGCGGACGATGTTGAAGTCCGTTTTATGCCCACAAAGGGCCCGATCACACAACGCGCCTTCCTCATCTCCCCGCGCTCGACGTTGAATCTTTCCGCTTCGCTCTATCACCACAACTTAGTCATCCTCCTCGATCCCTGCTGGCCGCGTAATCGGGTGCGTGATCCCAGGTAATGGCCACCTCCTCGCAAATGCGCGTACCTCGCGGCGGAGCTCCGTGACTTGCTGGGCGGCGACCTTACCCTCCTGAGGCACAGTGGCCGCACGCACAAAGTCTTTAAGTAGCTTGCTGCCTGACTCCTTTTGCGCTACCAACGCTAGCTGCACTGAACGGTGGAGGAAGTCAGCTACAGTCCGGAGGTCGTCCTCACGCATGTCACGTGATGTCAATGCGGCGGTACCGATCCGGATGCCACCGGGTACCTGGGCGGACGCGTCGCCGGACACAGCATTCTCTGAGTGAACACTTTAGCACATTATTTAAAGGGAAATCACAGGACACACTGTTGATCGTGATACCGAGGAGGTCGCCAATCTTCTCAACCTTGGACCCGGTCAACTTGAGCGGGCGTAGATCCCAAAGGACGAGGTGGTTGTCCGTGCCGCCCGTCTGGAGTTTGTACCCGTGCTTAACGAGTTCATCCGCAAGCGCCTGCGCGTTCTTGATAACCTGTTGAGCATATGTCTTCCAGGACGGGTGCGCCGCCTGCAACAGGGTCGTCGCGATGCCCGCAATAGTGTTATTGTGGGGCCCACCCTGACATGCAGGGAATACGGCATCGTTCACACGCTTCTCGAGATCTTTGTGAGCCTCGCCGTCCTTGCGGAAAAAGACGAGACCGGCACGTGGGCCACGGAGTGTTTTGTGTCTATGATATCACCAGTTGAACATCTCGCAGTTTTTGGAGAAACAGTGGGGACTAACGTTGTCGTCGTGACGACATCACAATACTCAAAGGGATTAGCCAGTTCCTGGGCAGCGACAAGACCAGAAGTATGGGCGATGTCTGCCATGAGGTACGCTCCGTGCTCGTCGGCGATCTTGCGGAGAGTGGCATAATCCCAATCACGGGGATACGCTGACGCGCCGCAAATGATGAGGCGTGGTTTGAAGATGCGTGCCTGCGAGGCCAGGCTATTGTAATCAATCAGCTGCGTTGCGGGGTCTAGCCCATACGGGAACGACTGGAAGTAGATCGACGATGCGGTCATTTTCTTCTTGGCTGTCTGTGCGGGAATCAGCGGACTAAATAAGGGAACGCGTGAAAAAATGTTTACGTAGTACCCGTGAGTGAGATGGCCGCCGTCAGGCAAGCCGAGACCCATTAATCGGTCCTGGGGTTGCAACAATGCAGTCAAAGCAGCGAAGCTGATCTCGAGTCAAACCTCACTGAAGTACGGGTGGAGAAGGATAGACATACTTGGCTGTGGAGCCGGAGTAAGGCTGAACATTGACACCCCACTTGGCAGAATCGAGGTGGAATGCCTCGAGCGCTCGCTTGCGACAGAGGATTTCAAGTTCATCAATCCATTCATTACCACCGTAGTAACGGGCATTGGGGAGACCTTCCGAGTACTTGTTGGTTAGGATGGAACCATTCGCCTCCATTGTTGCACGAGAAGTCAGGTTCTGTGAGGCAGGGTAGGTGATTGGCTGTAGAAAACCTGGGACAAAAAAAACGAACCTCCGAGGCGATGAGCTCAAGACCAGAATACTGTCGCCATGTTTCCTTGTCAATGATGTTCTGAACCTCGGGATCCACCTCTGAAAGAGGGGCATAGAGGACTCTGTTCTACAACCATGTGTATGTTAGAATAAATCTGCCACGTTGGAGGCGGGCGATGTAAGGAAGAGCGGGCAGCAGCGACTCGGCGGAGGGCCGAAAAGAGAGATGGCGAGAAGCGAGGAAAACTCACAAATTCAGGGGTCGACTGAGACATAATTCTACGTGAGAAGGAAGAGAAAGTGGGACGAAGTGGTCGCGTGCAAAATCGCAACATTGAAAAAGTCAAACAAGACGTGAAAGGACACCTCGTCGGCATTGGCCGGCTCCTCTGGCTTGTACTGTTCTCCTCGTCGTATCCCGGAAGTTATTCCGTAATAAAGAGGTCTCCGTCTCCGAGACGGCCAGGGACGTATAAAGAACGGTTAGCGGGATCAACAAGCCATTCTCTAAATGGTAACAAGGGCCTGCACATCCTTCGGCGGGTTCGCCATGGTGTCCCAGTCCCAACTCATTTGGCTCTTGTTTTCCTCTCGCTATATAACCTTGGCTTCTCGACACGCTTTGTATCTCATTTTCTTCCTTGCAAGCTAGACGCTACTAGGGCCTGGCGCCCAATTTTTCATTCCTCGCTGCCTCGGACGTGCTATCTTCATTATCCTTAGATTCTTCTGCGTATAATCCATCACCATGTTCTCCAACGCGCTTCTACTCTCTTTGTTTGTTGCCACTGCTGTCGCTGCACCTGCGTCCTCTATAAATGCTAGGGCCGCTTCGCCCGCTCCGTGCACAGGTAAGCCTTTGTACTGATGCTGTGCTCGTTCAGGCTCGACCTCACGCATTGAATCTAGGTAATCCCACTCCGTCACGAAGTGTCATCCTCCTAAACAATCCAAACAATCCAACCCCTTCTCCAAGTGTCATTCTCCTGAACAATCCCCCCGCAACACCACCTGACACAGCCAACCCCTACGGCAATTATGCGCCGCAGCAACAGGGATCTGTTAACCCTCCCATCATCAACCTCAACGCACCCGCGGCTTCTCCATCTGTCATCAACCTGAATAAGCGACAGTTCGGTTCTGCGACTCCTGCAAGCACCTTCAGCTTTGGAGGGATCGTGCCTTCAAGTGTTGCTGTAGCTTCTTCCGCCTCCCCCGCCATTCCTACGCCCCCCTTCTCGCAAAGTTTCAGCTTCGGAGGTATCGTCACACCATCGTCCGCCGTTCCTGCATTCACGACTGCTCCAAACCCCGTTGCATCCAACGGACCATCTGCCTTCACCTCCAGAGGCGCCGACGGCGTCGCGACCGTCCTCTTGCTCTCCACCGTCACCGTGAACGCGTGCTCGCCGTCTCCTGCGTTCAATACCAATCCGGCGTTCAGCTCCCCCCCAGCATCGTTCCCTCCTGCGTTTACGTCTTTCCCACCCAACCTGTTCTCTTCTCAGCTGGGGGTCAACGCACAACCTCCGTTGGCGGCCCCGACGTCGGGCTTGAGCGTCATTGACCTCAACACGCCTTCTGCTGCAGCAGCACCTACTTCTGCCGCAGGATTCTCTTTCACTTCTGCCCCTTCCCCGAGTGTGTCTGTTTGACGACTTAATAATAACGCTATGGACAATACCTGCTGTATCGATTACTCCTGCTATAAAGTTGTATCAAAACTAACGACCGGCTGAGCTGTGGTTTTAACATCAATAGAATATGAGTTGACTTATGCGGTGGCCCATTGAAGTGATATATTATGCCCTGTCCATCTCCCGATGACGAACCTGTGGAGAAAACGACCCGTCCCGCGACAGGCGGTGCTATGCGCTCGATTATGGTGACACCGACGACGCTGTGCTTGAGCTGCTCCGTGATATCGATAAGGTCGCAGATTATATTTGCCAACTCAGCTCGACATGATCACGTTTTGTTTTCTGTGGTATTTGGGTTGTGCATAGGCGTTGCAGCGCAGCGATGACCGAATTGACGGGCCTACAGCTGGACATCGGGGCAACGGGGGTGCTTACATTGTTTATGCCCTAACGGAGAACAAATCATCTGCATTTCGTCTCGCAGGTGGCCCTCCCAGTAACCTGATCTACTGCAGGGAGGTTTGGAGTTCTTAGAACAGACGACCTGAAACCAAATCATGAATGGACCAATAATTGACCCTAGACAACTCAGACAGAAGTCTCATTAGTTTAGCTTATTAAGGGTGCTATCATGTGTAGTAGAACGGCGAATAGGTTGTGTAGAGTGGTGCCTCCAGTAACAATGTAAGTCCTCAGAGGAATCAGAGGGAGATAGCTTACATGACATATTTGAAGTCATAAATCCTGCTACGTACACGCCCCGGGCCTGCGCACGTTGAAACCTCCCACCCATTCCCTTGCGCCCTTTGGTCATCGCTACACTACGCAGTGCACTCCGAATCGAATCGAATCGAATTGATAGAATCTCTAATTCCTTATCTAATCTGCTACTGATATACTCCATTATTATACCTAAGCCTAATCAAATTCGACAGCGCAGACTGGTCTCACAATATCCTGCTGGGCCGTAGAAGTCATGTAAATGTACTCACAACAGTTCGCATCTCGGTCATCGTAACCGCAAGTGCACCGCATCCGTAGCAGCCCATTAAGATGCGTGGGTGCGATGCAGCACACAGCCAGCCATCCGCGCGAAGTTGTCCCGGCGCTAGATCATAGTAGCCCACAGGGGAATACTAGGGAATTTCCATGTGCTCTGATGGCTGACTACGTTGTGGCAAGTTGGCGCCAGTTGGTCGAGACCTATAAAGGGGATTTGCCAGTGACCGATTGCAACACAACTATACGAATGTCGTGATTGAGATTGGTGGTATACCATATACGCTCAGAGACAGAAGTGGGATCGGACACAGCCTGTCATTGACACCAACAACTACGAGTGAACCCTACCGCGGTATGTACTGTACATGTCAAGGCATTTCCTACTACTTCCTACAGTTATAACCTTGCATTTCTGCGGGGACTTGTGTACGAGCCCTCGCCATGACGCCTCTGAAGCCTAATCTCATTTCTACATGTATTTGAGTAAGAAGTCCACGGACGCCTTGAATGCGACTTCCCTGGCGGCCTTTGCCTTAAGGTCATTCTATGCGCAGGACCTCAGAATACGGAAGGAATGTTCCACGACGATACGCACTGGGTCACAGCGAACAACAAATCCATGAGAGGCACCAGCTGAGTATGTGCGCTGATACCCGGGTGCAAAGTTCGCAAATTTCTCATCGGCCAGGTCTTGGAATTGCTTCGGGAACCTCTGATCAAACTCGCAGGAATTGATGAGAAGAGGCGCCCTGCTCCTTTCGATGTAGGTCTGTGGTGCAGTGCTCAGTACGTATACGAAGGCATCCATGAATGCCGCACATCTAGGTCCGTATGCTCGAGCAAGGAAGGGTGGCTAACCACGGACGCTCGGATAATGTTGTCGAAAGCGAGGTCAAAGACAAGACGAGCTGTTAACAGATCGGATTCAGACCCAGCGCCACAAGATACCAGAAGCAGTGCGACAGATGCACACATGTCACATACCACCGTAGCAATAACCAGTAGCACCATAGATGGTGATGCCCTGTTCCTTGAGGCCTTCGATGACTCTGCGCACCCGCGCTCCAGTATGCTGCGCGGGGTGTTTTGGGAACCACTTGGAGAGATCGAAATTCTGTCCCTAAAATGTCCAATTCATGAGCGAAAGAGATGAACAGAGAGTTATGAATGACCCACGGGATCGAAAGCGTCCTCAGGAACGGGGTCACCTCCAAAGAGGTCCGGAACATATACTTTGAAGCCGTTACGTGCAAAGTCGTCGGCAAGGAGCTAAGTGGGATAAGTGGATAGAACGTAAAGGGTCCGCTGATGACGTGACGACCCACCCGATTATTCGGAAGTTCGATGCCAAAGACGTCAGTCACATAGATAATCGCCTTATCCTTTGGGTAATCAGTTTTGGGAGTTGCAACGTAAGTCTTAATGCCATTGATTTCCTCATGAGCCCCTTCAAAGTTGAGGTGGGGTGTGGGTGTGGGTGGCTGGAAGATATAGAGATAAGATAAATCTACCTTCGGGTGTGCCTTCGTGGCGAACACCTGTCCAAGTTATGTCATACGTGTCCATAATTCACGCTAAGTAGGGCTTCATACCGCTTATACAGTCCTTACAGAAACTCATAGATGTAGATGAACTCGAAAAGAAAGGAAGGGTAACTCAGGTCCATGTGGATAGGCAGTATAAATACTCGATCGATAATTATTAATCCAGCTTCCGCTAAATCACTCCGCCTCCGTGCTGCTCCACTTTCTGTGGTGGTTAGGCATCATTTAACTACCCGAAAGAGTTAAGTCAATCAAAGCTCATGACATTGCCGAGGACCCCGAACGGCCAGCTGTTCCCGTATTCCACACTGTGTCCGCTATTAAGCGGCGCGCCCAACTGGCACCTGCATTAGCTACGTAGTACCCATCTATGTTAACCATCGAGCTACGCAACACTCTCGGCGAGCGGTGACGCAGGTAATTGTAGGTCATTTGCCTGATCATCATTCTCATCGATTGAGGCCACATTCATTCATCCATGCGCGCGTAGTAAGTTGTCATTATAACTTAATCCACCAACTTGGCGACTTTGCGCCTGCACCTGTGTCATGTCATAAAAGAGAAGACGCGCTTGAGACGCTGTAAGCCCGATGTTTGGACATGGACCATGGCGGATGAGGACCCAATGACCTTCCGATTATGTGCGGAGGACCGTACCATAACAGTTGCAGATGTGTGACAACAATGAACGGCTATGAGCTGAAGTGCTCAACGAGATATCGATGACAATCACAACATCCTGTTACATGGTATTCAAAGTTTTCGTAACTTCCTTAGCTGCACGTACTCTGTCACCCTCGTACCCTGACCACTTTCCTCTTCCCTTTTCCGCTTGGAATACCACCGACAGGCCCCTGTCCATCTGTAGCATTCATGCCAGCTCGGACGGTGTCGATTAGCACACCGGATGGAACTGCTGGCGAGTACGCAGATACACGCGACTTTAACGCCGGTTGGGGTTCTGGAGGTGAAGGCAATGGGCGTCCAGCACGCTGGAAAAGCTTCGGCTTTGATTTTGCTTTGGATGCCTGCGCTCCAGCTGTTGATTTTCCAACACCTGTCTTGGATTTCGTAGGTTTCGCGGCGGGCAGAGCCACGGGGGTAGGATAGGTATATGGTTCTCGAGGGATGTTGTCCGTCTTGACACGCTGTATTTGAAACGAGATCGTCTCAAGGAGTTGCTTCTCTGCACAGATATGACTCAGTGGCTCACTAACTTAGACACAAGACATACTGGTTTTGATGTTGGAATTGACGGGCCGTCCGTCCTTCTTCCATTGTACACGTACGCGCCCGGGGTTCTCCCAGTCAGACGGATGCACCTTGTTCACTTCATGTAGTGTACCTAATCCTAGGCGAGAGCACGCGTCTGCGATGTCTTTGCTGAGGGGCCACCACACACTCTTGGATCGCGATATCCTCCGAGCACCAGTTCTATACGGTTGCTTCGCGTCAATGTAAATTGGATAAATACACGTCCACCTAAGTCCATATCGGATGGAGGCGCATTAGCAGGCTAAAGGCGTATCATATCAGTGATTAGAAGAGTTTGCGCACTTCTTATACGGTGTAATGTCTGTAACTCTACCATCCCGCGCGTCAGGCGGCAGCGCTAGGCCACCGCCAGAAGAGTGATCAAGTAATGTTGGTGCTTCGTCGCTTTCGGGGCCGTCGTCGTCGTCGTCGTCCAAGTCCACGATCTCTTCAAGGACCGCACCACGCGACCCAGTGTTAGGTAGCGACTGGGAGGGTAGAGGTAAGTCGGTGTCATCGTCAAATTCCTCGACTATTGCAGCGCGACGAGACATGTTGGACAGTTGAGTACGTTTCTGCTGAGCTTTGTGGCCGCTTCGCTTCATTGGGTTGCGATGCGATAGGCTGTTTGTGTTCCCACGCTCCCCGTCATCATCACCGCTCACCCCGCTCACACTCACTGCATGCAACTTCCAACGCTACGTTCAACGACAACTGCGTCTTTCATATTGTGAGCGCACTTTCTTTCGCCTTGCTTTCGAAAGATCTGTTTATTTTCTGCAGCTTTGTTATCCTATGTCTTTCTTCCGTCTCCGCCCACCAGCAGCCTCCATCCCCCCGCTTCGCCAATGATACTGAATCCATCTGCCGCCCATTTGGAGAATGTGAACCTTGTCCGCATGCAGTTGTATGTTGGGAATGTTCTAACTGTGGAAGCGAACATGACTTGTTTTTCTTTCCTAGCTGAGAGAGCCATTCTGCCAACCATTCGGTAATCGTCGCCTTTTGCATTGTCTCCCACCATCTTCCCCCTCCCATCCTGACCCGGCACATCCGGAGACAAGCATAAATCACAATCTAGACCACCATGCACATCTTGAAGCAATAGACCACATGTCGAGTTCCTATGATGCGGTTACAGATTCACAACATCGCCATCTAGAGACGGAACTTCTGCCGGGCGAGACGGTCGCATGGGAGTCTTGCGGTCGCATCGTTGTACAAGAGCGAGCAGACTTCTGGGAGTTCGTCGGGTGTAATCTCCTCTTTGTCTGTATCGCACTAGTACTTGTCTTTGTGCGCTCAAAACGGATGAACGCAATCCAAGCACGGCAACTCGCAGCAAGGATCGGGCTGGCACGAGGATACGGCTAATTCCTCTGTTTGTATTTGCTGAATTTTAACTCAGGTACGATGTCATCTTACCCGTGGGTGTATGGAATTTGCGGCCATTGACCTGACATACCTTCTTTTGCTACCTTAAGTACTGTATTTAATTCAAATAGGGCCCCGGTGCATCGACGAATAGAGGCATAATTTACGGTACAAGAACCAGTCATTCCAGTTGATCCAGCTAGGATGCCGCGCCACACCAAGGCCTTCCCTGGGCATACTTCTTTAGAAGACCACAAAAGAATTCATCGAGGGATCGCTGCAGGTATGGCGCCGCAGAACTTCGCGTCCCGCTTTTCCGGGGCCTGCTCTTGTCCAACTGCTGCAATTCCTACATTGGTTTCATGTACTCCAAAAATACTGGCGTGCATATTACATTGTACGCGGGCTGCGGTGGACTGCGGTTCTGAATGTGATCTCAGTTCGACTAGCGGCTTCATCGGTCATGCGACGTGCCCGCTATGCATAGACGCTTGGTGCTTATGCCACGACATCATTTTGCAATTCGGGGGATAATTCAAGGCGCTAGCCATCTCGGCGCAGCTGGCACGTGACATGGGACACGTCCTTTCTTCTGTAACTGAGTGGTTTCATCCTCCTACTGACTGCGCAACCAAGCATGGTCGTAGCTGAATCAAGAGTCCAAGAATGTACCTCGTGTCGTGTCCGTGAAATGAGCTTGGCGTGGCGGGTTACTTGGGAGTGTCTATCATACGAGAGCTCTGACTGTCAGCCTGGGGTTCCTCTTTATTTGTTCGAAACCAAACAGGCCCCCGATGATGGATATATAAGACACGCCTTTTCTTTCCCTCCACACCATTATCCCCTCATCTCAATCCACCACCATTCCTCTTTCCCATTGACTCCGGGTTTCACACTGTGCCTTATCCCTGCGTGCCAACACTGCTGGTTCTCACGTGCTGCATGCGTTCCAATATTCTGTCCTTGTCCCATCTACACAGTGGGTATTGGGCTCATTCCCTTTTCGCTTTTACGAACCTGTTTTATTGTCCTCCTGCAGCGCACCTTCTGGCGTCGTCAGCAAGCTGACGGTAAGTCATTATCAACCAGCCTTGAGGTGAGCCGGTTATCTGCTGGCTGTATTGGCTTTCCTTTCCGTTCCTCTTCTCTACTACTATCTCGAACTTTCGCCTGAAGGGCGGCTGCGGGGCTAAAGGCCTTCCGATTCTCTCGATTATGTTAGCGGAGAGCGGTGAACTTGGGGAAGAGATGGGAGCCGAATGCGTCTGCATTTCACTAACGGCCTCCATTTAAGTCAGCCCTCAAGGGGTTGACAAAAGGTGGTGTAACAGGGAAAAATACTTATCTATCGAGGAGGCTACAAGAAGTAGCTGACACTTGTGGGGGTGGCTGGTGGCCGGATGGGAATTATCATCCCTCAAGGGGATCTTTCGGGGTGATAACTGACTCGATGGCGATCGTCTGAGGGGCAGACCCACGATCAACGTCAGCCATGACGGCGGTACATGTGGACCTGCTGGTTGAGCCAGGCCACTGTGATTGTATTGGCACCTTATACTCATGGCGCAATGGTCTTGTGCAGTGAGTGCAGTGGGGGTGTAACCCAAGCCGAGTCATTTATTTGTCCGTGGCCGTGGGAAAATGTTGATGGCGCTTATTGAAGGAAAGGACTCTGAAGGAGTTCTTATCGATGTAGCAGTCTGTTGTTTGTTGGGGTCTGATCAGGGGCCACGTGTGTCACTGTTGCTTCGTTCTTGACGTCCTGGCGAGGGGGAGGTCGTGGTCTTCATTCAGCTAGTTGTTATATGTGTTATGAGATATGCCCAACTACGTTATGTGGAACCCTGAAGGGGTCATTTGTTGTGTGACTTACCATAAGGGACCGTGCTGCTGAAATGTGCACATACAGTGTAAGTATCGATTTCAGTCAGATGGGCCTCCCATAGTCAAGGAAGCAAGGAAGTTCTCTCTCCTCTCTACCTCGGTCGGGGTTAAAGATGATGTAATTTCTGTATGGGTATTTTTATCTAATATTGTTATTGATAAATGATAAATACGAGAAACGAGATATGGAGAAACGGGCCGGGTTTGTCCGATTGTGGGAATAAGAACCGGCTAGCGGGCCGCTTGGATGGTCATGTCTTTGCTCATTGCGAGGACCACCGCAAGGGTTACGGCGTGTCGCGCTGTCGCCTCTCTATCTACGGGGCGTGTTGGTAAGTGATCAAGTATCTGCCACTGTGTGGTGGTTCTTAATAGATCCGTTGGAATAGCTATACCTGCATTCACACATGCAACCCGAAGATTTGAACATGCCCTTGCCTCTCAAAAAAATGAGCTCCACGGCTCTCATGATACCAGTACCGTCTCTGAAAATGCCACAGCTTCAGATTCGCCAGATTCTCCTCCTCGACTAGAATTTTCCACCCTCCGGACGAAAATTAGCTCTGACACGTTGCGAGCAATTACAAAGAGTCCATTCGACCACGTTAACATGTCCCCCGTGCAAGCTGCTGTCCTTCCTCTTCTTCCTGAGCTGGCGCGGCCGTATTGTAAGGAAGAGTCACACTCTCCATCACGGGACCTTCTTGTCAAGGCAAAAACCGGCACAGGAAAGACTCTTGCATTCCTAGTCCCTGCCATTGAGGCCCGCATCAAAGCCATCGACAAGGCAGGTGTTGATGCTCTTGAAAAAAATTCTGGCATCCCAGACGCTCGCATCGTCGAGAACGCCAAGCGAACGTACGGGCGTAGGACCGTGGGCACAGTTGTTATCAGTCCCACTCGCGAGCTTGCGACGCAAATTGCACACGAAGCCATCAAACTCACGCACTGGCACAAGGGTTTCGAGGTCACATTGTTCACGGGTGGATCGAGCAAAGGACTTCAGCTACGCGAGTTCAAACGCGGCCGTCACGACATCGTCGTCGCCACTCCTGGCCGGATTCGTGACGTTTTGGAGAATAATCACGATGTTGCTCAGGTCCTTAGAACTACGACACAGGTTCGTACTCGTCATACCGGACATTTCCCTGACCCGAGCATGGTTTTTCTTAGCTTGTTCTAGACGAGGCAGACACCCTTCTCGACATGGGCTTCCGTCCTGACATCGATGCTATCACCGGCTTCTTCCCCAAGACACCGATCCGACAAACCTTCCTCTTTTCCGCTACTGTCTCACCAGCCGTCAGGCAGGTTGCACGCGAAGTGCTGGACAAGGATCACGCTTTCATTGACGTGGTCCCCAAAGATGGTTCTCCCGTGCACGCTCACATCCCTCAAAACTTCACCGTTCTACCAGACTCCAGAGAGCAGTTTCCGCATCTGTTTCGTCTGATTGCGCACGACCAACTGGCGAACCCCGGCGGGTCTAAAATCATGGTGTTCCTAAACACAACCAAACAAACACAATTCTTTACGACACTCCTCCGCGAGCTATCCAAAACAACACTTCCGGCACGATCTCAGATTTACGAGATCCACTCAAAACGCACCCAGTCTGCACGCACGGCTGCATCTAATGCATTCCGTCGCGACCGGTCCGGGGCTGCAATCCTTGTTACATCAGATGTTTCAGCTCGTGGAATTGACTACCCTGACGTAACACGGGTCATTCAGGTTGGCAGCCCCGCATCGACAGAACAATATATTCATCGCGTTGGTCGCACTGGCCGGGCTGGCAAGGGTGGACGTGCCGACCTCCTACTCTTGCCCTTTGAACAAAACTTCGTTCGGTACCAACTCTCCGACGTATCCATCAGGGAACTATCTCATACCAAATTACTGGAAGAGACCACTGCGCTCGCTGAGAAATTTGAGAGCGACCCTGCGGCATTTTGGCAGAGCGTCAAGGCAGTTAACCCGCAGGGCGGGTTTACCACCAAAAATCACCTCTTCCGTGACAAACCGAGCATGGCTCTCGCCAACCTGAACACGGAGATTTCCGGCCTGATCGACCAAGTCGACCTGGAGGCGATTGAGGAGGTCTTTGTCTCGCTACTTGGCTACTACTTTTCCAAGGCGACTGACATGCGCGTGACACGACGGAGCATCTACGAGGCCCTGCAGGCCTGGACGACCGAGGCATGCGGCCTGCCTAAGGCGCCGTTTGTCTCAGATGCGCTGCTCGCCAAGATGGGTGGCCTCGATGGTGGCCCATCCGCGCGTAGCACTCAACGCGGACCACTGCGCAGGAACTTCGGGCTCAAGCTACCCACGACGCGATATACCAACAGCGAACAGAATCGCCGACGGAATGAACGGACAGATCATCAGTTCGTGCGTACGAGGCGCTGGGAAGGGGACGAGGGGTCCCATGGTGGTTCACGTTGGTCAGGTCGCGGTTCGACCGTTGGTAGGGACGGCGAGTGGCGCAAGTCCAGCAAATCCTGGCGGAGCCGTGATGACGAACGCTCGTCATTTTGATAGGGTGGTAGGGGAAATTAAAATATAGTTCCGATAATACTCTCTTTATGCCTCCTCTCATTTCCAGATCACTTAGTTGCTAGACACCTCACCACTGTATAGTACATGGTCCTTAGAGTGTTTATTTCACGCTATTTCGTAGGTGCGACATGGGGCGTAATCGTCAGATCAGAGTTTAGCCTGTCCATCCATGTTTGCTGCGATCATATCGGCGGGCTCGTATCTCAGCTCTGGCAGAATCGTACATTTTGCAATGAGACACGAGGCATAACAACCGGCATCTATACCTGGACTAAACCTGTTTCAGTGTCCCACAAAGATTGGCCTGCGCTTGTCTTGATTGTATACTGTGCCTCAGCAAATGACGAGCTAAAAGAGATGTATGGAATATAGACATAGGCGCGTAACGTCACCCTCTCAAGGCCGTGACGCGACGCGGGCAGCAACGTCCAGTTCTGCTGGCATTGCCTCGTCATCTATACCACCAAGCGCATTTCTCGCAGCCAGGTTAACCATTCCCAATCTGGTCTCGAACGTAGCACTGCCGATGTGGGGAACAATCACGCATCTGCACATGCCGCGGGGGCATCAGCAGGGTCTGATCTTCTCAAAGGGAAAGGGTGAGGAAGCATGTACAGACCTAGGCTCCTTCACGAGCGGATGGTCCACGCCGACATGCGGCTCGCCCTCGACGACGTCGAGGCCCGCAGCCCAGATCCACTCTTCGCGCAACGCCTGCGCGAGCGCGTCCGAGTCGACGAGTGTCCCACGTGCGGTGTTCACGAGCACGGCGTGCTTCTTCATCTTGCGCAGAAAGTCCCTGTTGATGACGTGCCGCGTCTTGTCCCCACCAGGCGCGAGCACGAAGAGCACATCGCTCTCGTGGGCCAGCTCGTCCAGCTCGACGCGCCGGACGGACCGCAGCGCATAACGCGCCGCGAGCGACGCCTCGAGCTCGGTGTCGCGCGCCGAGGACGGGTTCGAAGAGTATATGCAGTGCGTGATGCCAAAGGAGGAGAGCCGCGCGAGGGTCGCTTGCGCGATCCGCCCAAAGCCGAGAAAGCCCACCGTGCGGGTTGGCGTGAACGAGGTGGTGCTCAGCTGCGGCCCGGTGAACAAAAACGGGGCGAAGTTGAAGTTGGACCACTGGGCGATGATTAGTCCCGCGAAAGGGAGTGGAGGCTGGGGCAATCTACCGCACCTTCCCCTCTTTAACCACAGTGACGCCTGTTCCTGCGTTGCGGCCAGCCATGAGAGCAAGCATCACGGATACATCCGCCACTGGGAGGGTGTAAAGTAACCTTCAACTGATACTGCGTTGACAAATTAGTGCTCACCTGCGTCGGTGAGAACATCCGGGGTATAACCAAATCGAATTTTCCGTCGATATAGGGCATGAAGGTCCACGTGCTCTGCAATATATATATATATACTAAGCAGTAATCCAACAACGACCATCTTACCGAAGCCAACAGAAGCAGTAGATAGAACTTTGAGACTGGGTCCCGCTGAAAAATGTCAATATGCCTTGACAACTTCAGTGACAACATGGCATCATTGACCTCTCTCAAAGAACTCTTCATCAATCTGAAATAATAGCTCCGTTTCATACGTCATCAGGATAAGAGTGCAAATACTCAACCTTGTCGGATAGCATCACGATCGCTCCGGTGGCTCCAGCGACGTTATCCAACAACCAACCCCGCTCGCATCTCCTGTCCTCTGGCCACGCTACAATCTGAACTCCACACAAGGGTCTGTCGATAACTCTCGATAAGGCATGCAGGCGAGATTTATACCTCGAGATCTTCCCGTGAGCGGAGGAGAGACATAGTGTCTGGTCCAAGACCCCGGGAGACTACAAGTCTCCGACGCGTGCTGCAAGGGGATGGAGGCAGCACAAGTCAGTTCACACATAGCAGAGACGGAAGACATAGTTGACCCAAGTGTCGTGCTACTCATTTCACCTGATCGCAGTGTCTAGATATCGATGCAGGTCAGGGACGATTGCTGGGATGAAGATTTGCCGACAGATCTAGAGAGGTGACCAATCGGGAAGTCCGAATGGCTCCATCGATATCTCTCCAGGCCGCCGCCGCCAACTACTATGTCCCATACATTTTTGAATCGGACCCAGACCGCCCTGAAAAAGGGTTCTCCAATGAGATTAAACATAGGTCCAACGGAGTCGGTCGAGGCTTGAATCTTATCATGTGACACGGACAACCAAAGCCACGGCCCGGTGACGTAGTCACTTTCCTTTGTGGCCGGTTGGTATCTATTACAAGAATCCGTCGCTTTGGCTATGCCTGTGGGATCTTTCAACGTCAGGTCACTTTAATCGCGTTGCCTCGCTGTCTCGGGAAATACAGTATTTCTGCCAGTCTAAGGTGCACACCCATGAATTTGGCAGCTGCTGAGTTGGCTTCAGGCTCACGGAAACAGCACTTTCTGATTTCGACAGGACAGAGACTATGTCTAAGTTCAAGTTATGATGATCGCCCATGCAACGTACACGCGTTGGGTGGATCCTATTGGCACGAATCCCTTTCTCAAGACTATCGCAAATGTGGCATTGGAAAAACCCGGACCTAGCAAGACATTATAGCCAAGTGGTTATGGTAATGTAGGTTCGGAACCTCCCAGTGTCATAATATCTTTTTAGCAAAAAATTTTATGTTCCTGGAAATTGCAGAGTTGGGAATGGAATTGACTGAGCGTCAGCTTATCCGTACCCGCGACTATGAATGACAACGCACGTGGGTTCATAGATGTTGTGGGTCAATTTTGTTTCCTATTCGAGAGCAACAGATCTTACATCTTACATCTTACATCCGCTCTCAGAGGTTCTAGACCGCCTATGTATTGGACAGTTGCAATGAATACCCCTCCAACCCCATCGCAATGCAAAGCGGGGGTGCAATTGGCCCAACAAGACAATATAGTTGAGCCACTACAGCGATAGACAGAAAATCTATCAGAGTTGCAGGTTCGAAACCTGTTGGTGTTGTGATTTATTTGATAAATTTCTATTTTCTTGCAGTGGCGAGAAATTTCCGGAGAGTTAGTATACCCGTGAGTTGCTGATCCTGTACCATTGAGAGGAATGACAACACACACAACCATATTGTACGTTGTCTCTCTTTGCCTACTTCGAGAGCAGCAGATCTTACATCTGCTTCTCACATGTCCTTGACTGCCCACACAAAATACTCATGCAGGATGATTCGACTATAAGTGATACATGAAAGGTAAAAGGTAACAAATGTCCCTTCTCGAGACCCATCGCTGTATATGGGAGCAGGGACAGCCAGGACAGGACAACATGGTTGAGCAGTTAGAGCGATAGACTAGAAATCTATCAGAGTGTAGGTTCCAAACCTCCTGGTGTTGTGATTTTTTTGATAAATTTCATCTTCCTGGCAGCGGCTGGACGAGGATTTTGACTGAGCATCAGCTCACTCAGGCTCGTGCAATCGTCAGTTCCGGACCATAATGATAGATATCGTGAGTTGACCCCATTTTCACTTATTTTGAGAGTAACAGATCTCCCACGGGTCTTTCTGTCAGGCTCCCTATTGGCATACAACATATTCATGTTGGATGAATCGACTTGGAGAAATCCGATGACTGTCCTTTCTTACGACGCGACTGAGGGCCATCGCAATGCAGCTTGGGAACAGGAACAGGACCAATCTAACGAGACAACGTAGACGAGCCGTATGGCGATAGACAAGAAATCTATTCAGAGGTGCGGGTTCGAAACCTGCTGTTGTTGTGGCTTTTTTTTCTTACTTTTCCCTGCCATGACAGTCAGGAATTGACATTTACCCACCCATTTGAGTTGTTAATTCTACACCATGGATTATAATACAGATGCAACCATTATGAACGATGGTATCGTGAATTAACTTGTTTGTCTACTTTGAGGGCAACAGATTCAATATCTGCGCTCACAAGCTTGGGCCTCCAAAACCCAAAATCTCGGTCAGGTTATACGTACGTGTGCCGTTCTAAATAAATGATGATACCAATCCCTTCCGAGTCCCTAGACGACTCATAAATAAATGGGACTTCGGACTTTCCAAGGGCAAAAAGAATCCTGATTTACGCAGGCATTATGCACCACTCCACAGATCCGTACACGATCGCGTTACCTTTTCTCCACCGTTCCTCAATCGTGATTTCTTTAATCGTGTTGCAAGTGACAACGGTAAGAAATAGATAAGTTGGTGAGATACCCTCGTCCGTAAGGTCCATACGCGTCATACGACCAGGAATTCGGATACCACACCGGGCGCCATTTAAGACGACTATTTCGACATTTGGTCGTGCCTTTCCTGGGAGAAGACGGACCGCAGTTGTTGCAATGAGCCGTTGGGTGATTTCAAACACACAGCCACGGTGAACCCCAGGTGCCTGCCAGTGAGTGTGAGCTGAGGGCCAGAGGCACCTGAGAGCGACGGCCGAATAAATGCCAGCACTCCTGCCGGACTGCAACAGCCTCCTCCCGAGACTTCGTACGTTGGTCGGAGCGCGGAGCTACGGAAACCAGTCAATCCGGCGAAGTCACGTCGTTTCATTTGAACATACGATATAAGGTTATAGTTAAGTATACGAGCAGTCGATTCAATGGACAACAACCCTTTTGATTGCTTGCGTTAAGGATATATAGTATATAGTTACAGCACGTATCTGAAATCCTTATTTTGTCTGTCAGTCAAATCCAGGAACTCCTATTTATGAAACACTTCCACGTCAGTTCGCGAAAGTCCTCACGAAAAAAAAAATTACCTTAGAAACTTTGGCTTTCTCTTGGTTTCCATCGTCGTCGATCCTTACGACATAGACGTCCCCAAATGTGTCATCGGTTTGTTCCGCTTCACGGCGTTTGTTCTCACGGGACAGAAGCACTCGGATGGCAAATAGTAAAGCCATACAAGTCGCATTGCATATGGCAATTATGATCCATGGGACATGGTTACTATTCCATCAGTGGCCATGAGGGTATGTATGTGTAACATGAACCCACTCACCGGGGCTTGTATTTAGCTTGCCACATGAACGGCCCGGCGGCATTACCGATACAATATGCAGACAACATGATTGCGTTCGTCGTAACTCTCTTCGTGTGGCCAGCTGTCGTCTGCGATACCCAGGACAAGGCTAAGACAAAGCCCGTGGTCCCAATGCCTGGAGATAAGAGTTCCGTGGATGTGCATAAATACATATTCAAATATATTCATGCGTACCACACAGCCCGAAGGCAAACAACAACCCAACTTTGTCGTGCCACGGCAAGATGTTGACAAGGAGTGCTCCTAGGACGTTGGGAACAAAATAAGCAATGCCGACCCAAGCTCTGCTGTTTGGGATGCGGGACACAAGTTTGACGCCAGTAAAAATCGTCACAATTTCTATTACACCACCAACGCAGCCAAGAAGTGTAGTCTGAAGAGGGGTGAAGCCGAAAGATGACACAATGATCTGAATCTGGTTAGTGAGCGAACTCGGGATGTTGTTGAAGGCTGCAAATAATGCGAAAAGCCATGTCTTTGGGTCTGTTAAGGCCTCGATCATTCTGGTTGCAGGGTCAAAACAACAGAGCCATGCAGAATGCGAACAATACTGACTGTTCCTTTTTGAAGTGCTTATTCTCAATTCCCGTTTGGTTCTCCTTGAATTGACAATCAACGATCAGCTAGGGTCTACCAGCAGTGTTAGGGTCTACACACTTTTATTCGTTGGACGGCTTTTCTTCTTTCGTCCTTGGTCAAAAACCAAGCATTTGTCGGGGAGTCTGGAAACAGGAAGCTATCTCGCTGTAAATGATGTGGATCGTTGGACTTTGGTAATACTCACAAGAAGAAGACTGCTGTAATGATTGTAAGTATTCCTGTGATGATCATGAGCCTCGGAGACCGTAAGCATATGTTATATATGTGTAAGATATCTGATATGGTCGTACCATTGCCATGGTTCGAGTCCCGAGGTATGTATATGCAATGTGCCAAAGCTGATGAAACCCGACACAATTTGTGCTGCAACTTGTATGAGTGTTTGCACGGACAGACGCATGACACTTTCGAACCAGCTCCGTTCATTAAAACTGGTGGATTGTAAGATGGGATATGTGATGCGGTTGAGAATGCATCTTACACCAATAACCAACCCTAGAAATGTGCTCTCGCCGTGTGTAAAACATCAGACTGACAATCATGAAGCCTGCCGTGATGGAACCTTCACACATGCCGAGGATGAAACGAACTGCAAAAAGACCGGCGAAGTTCTTGCAAGCGGCGTGGCTGCATAAGGTAATTGCCCAGATAAAGATGTTCAGACTAGATGTGTTTCGCTTCAGACGATGGGGTGACATGCGAAGGTGTGCAACCTGCCTCATCCATTTGCCGACGGGAAACCTCTGCAAAGCCAGGTTCTGCGGGAACTCAAAGCCGAGATAGCCGAGATAAAAAATCGTTCCCAACCTAGGTGTGGGTGATGGGAGTGAGTGAGGGAGAACGACATTTCGAAAGACAACACCCAACCAATTATATCTGCAAACCATTTCGACTGGCTGGCTATCAGGTCACATCGGAATGTGGGGACCTACTGGTTCGTCGTAAGATGGGTGGCGTTCCTGATGTCTGTTAAGCTATGCAACGTCCCGATAAATTCAGAGCTTACTGTATTCCGAGGATCGCAGAACTCCCCAGGGTGGTCTTGTCCATGAACTGGATCCTAGATCACCATCAGGACATCGTCATGCCACGAGTTCTCGACAATAAACGTACATGTACAAGACTGAGATCAAAACCACGTTAGTATGAAAGAAAAAATCAGTTGACAGTGCACGCTTACTGCACATAAGAGGTAGAATATGTCTGTCTATCTTCCGTCTTAATTCAAAGTTATAAGCCCAACGTTACAAGCCCAACGTTACATTCCTGATTTGCACCGACCTGATTCTCAAAGATTCAGCCGGGTCCAAAGGTTGGGAGACACCTGCGACCAGCTGTGCGCCAGTATCAACCTGGCGGGAGTCGACAGAGAGGTGAGTAGGTTTCTCGCCACTCTTCTCGCTGAAGGAATCCATCTCGACGAAGAAGGGAGAGGAAGTGGGGTCCACAGGCATGGTCAGATATCATGGATATACATTGAAGGCCGTGTGACGGATGCCGAGTGGACACCGGTGATTCGGATAAGCTAAGAAAAACATGGATAATAGGCCTGGCGCTAGTATTACCGCGGTTTGGCTCGAAAATAGTCCTACAACAGTATTGAAATCAGAAATTTTTGGGACTTGAAAGGCCCGTGGAAGCGAAAAGAGCCCTAAAGGCGGGCCAGAAGCATTTCGGTCTCGCATGTCTAGTCTAGGTCAGTATGAATCGCGTTACTATCATACGTACAAGGTTAAGTCTTGAACAAGTTCGGCGAACATCGAATCCGTCCGATATCCGATGACTATATATTCTGTAGCCGATCAACTGAGACGTGCCCGTGCCTCTCTAATTTTTGATAAACCGTCGCTTGTCGCTTTCGCCTCAAATTGCAAACTATGAAGCGTAAACCCCAATCATTGAATAGATGTACAATAGCTATAATTGCAGGAGACTCTGTTGGTTCAGGACCGCGGCGTTCATAATATGCACAAGTTGCTACTGTAGTTGCACGATGGATATTGATACGTGTACGGGTTGTTCCGATTTGGGTGTTACAACTACGCCCGCCGACGGCTGTTTCCGAGCCCAGCAACCCTTGGGCAAGTGCCAAAAGCCAAATCCAAATCCTTCGCTTATGTCTGGTAAATCATCCGAAGTTGCCTTCGGCGTACAATATCTCCCAGCGTCGGTCCAGCTCCCAACCATTGGACAAGGCGACGTCCTCAACAAGCTGGCGAGTCGAGGGATTTATTTCATCCGTTTCCAATGGGTTGATTACACAAACATTACTCGCTGCCGTATCATACCCCTTGCTGCCTTTCGCAAGCTTCTGTCAGCCGCGCGCCCTGGCATAGGAGTTACCAAGGCCGTCCTTGGGATCGTCGGAGTATCTCTTTCCCCCGGATTCTCAAGTACAGGCGAATATCTGTATACTCCCGACTTGAGCTCCACACGCCTATGCGGCTATGCCCCTGGGCATGCTAGCCTGATGGGCTGGTTTGAGGAAAAGGGGCCGACCCGAGAAAACATAGGAAAAAATGATGCATTGAAATCACCCCTTTGCCCTCGAGGTCTTCTCAGGGACATTGTAAAGTACGTCGAGCTTGGAAATCGTCAAGCCGGTACTGAGTGTAAGTGGCTTTAGCAAGGGGAATACTTTGGGTGTCGAGTTTCTTGTTGGAATTGAGACGGAATTTATCCTCCTCCAATCGACACGCCCTATCGAGGCTGCGAGCCACAGCGATTGGTCAGCATCTCGCGCATTGCCATCAGGTTCTGTTGTTGCAAAGTGTCTTGAGGATATTGCTGCTGCCCTCGGAACCGGCGATATCGAACTCTTGATGTACCATGCCGAGGCAGCTCCTGGACAGGTTATGATTCTGTACTGTCTTATGCTATCACGCACGGCTAATCTGAATTCCGATTGGCAGTATGAGGTAGTGACGGGTCCATTGCCACCGTTGGAAGCTGCCGATGCTGTCGTATTTACTCGCGAGACAATATTCAACGTTGCAGCAAAGCATGGATTACACGCAACGTTTTCTCCCCGAGTAAACACGGACAACTGTGAATACTGTGCTTTCTACCCCATACCAATTGCTGAACTGTGTCAATTTATAGGTGGAACTGCTGCGCACGCCCACATATCCGTACATCCTACATCTACGCCGCCAGCAAACCCACCTCCAGCAAATCCAGACACCAATCAGAAGACAACCATGACCCCACTCGAACGGTCGTTCTTGCAATCTCTTCTGGAAGGTCTTCCTTCTAGTGCTGCGTTCACTTTGCCTACAGCGGCGTCATATGGTCGTGTCCAGGATGGCATCTGGTCGGGTGGCACATATGCTTGTTGGGGAGAGGATAACCGGGAAGTGGCCGTGCGTCTCACTGGCCCACCAGGGTCCCATCATTTTGAAGTGCGTACCATCGACGGGACAGCAAATCCTCACATAGCCTTGGCCACCCTACTCGGACTGGGCCTCAATGGCATAGAGAAAGGTTTAGAACTAAAGATAGAAGGCATAGACGGCATAGCGGCGCACTTAAGTGCGGAAGAACGAGCAAAGAAGGGTATTACTGAAAGCCTCAAGCTCCCGCGTACCCTTAGCGCCGCCAGGAATACCGCATGGCAGGACAACATCACCAACATTCTTGGGCGGGAATTCGTCCAGAAATATCTGGGTGTAAATGAGGTTCGTAGTCCAACTCCTGGAGAATATTCGGGATCACACTGACGACTGGCAGACTATGGAGAACTTTTTGAAGAGCAAAGAGAGCAGCACCGCCGAAGAAAACAAAATCCAGGATATTCTCAATTATTGAGCGACGGTTGGTTGGCCAAGAAATTGGTTTTTGAGGCAACACCTCATAAGTTCTTGTAGTGGTATAATGTGCTAGTTGTATGGGGAGAGAGAAGAGAGAGATTGATGGCGTGGGAAGGCCGGCCCGAAAATACCGCCCCTTTGAATTTGATGTGGCCATGCTGATAGTGGTGGTTAGCACTCGCCATGTTCGCAGACAGGAAGGCTTCATTCAAGCAACCACCTAGGCATGTTCTAGATACGACACTATCTCAAGAATACCGGCGTAACAAGGTCTGTCGAAGGAAGCTTGTCGCATAGCACTCTGTGCTTACAAAACCGAATTATGTACAGGCATTAGAGGAACAGAAACGCGTGCGACATATATTTATCGCATCGGGACGTGATATTCAATGAATATCGCATATATAGAGACGGGCGAGACGTGTGGAGAGCGAACGCCATATCGATCTATTTGCGGACCTCAATCTCGGGCGGTCAGACGAAGAAGGCGACAAAGATGGTGACCCCGATGTCGTCCTGGAGGGCGTTGCGCAATTGGCACCGCTGCTACCACGATTAGAACCCTCTCTAGCGCCTATCTCAAGTCAAGAACCCCATACCGAGCCGAGCACAGCGGTAGCGCCTGAAACGTTTCCGCCGTCTAAACGGAGAGCCGAATGGAAAAAACCAGCGAAGGCCTCGAACAAGAGCACGAGCCTATGGGCAAATAAGTGCATGTATGCGGAGCTGTTGGAGATGCAGGAAACTGGCTTGTGGGCTGGTGGGGAGGATGGGTTGCCTAGCGATCTCGAGACCGGTTGGGTTGCTCTTGCCCCTGTTCCGGTCGGAAAGAGATGTCTGGCAATTTCCCACCAAGGTGGGGGAACGATTGGAGCTGGTGCGTCATCTGGCAGGCTGTCGTGCGAGGACTGAACGAGGGCCCGTCAGTTCCTAATACCACGATCCGCTCCCGGGTCCTGGGTAAACCTCTGATACCTCGCTTCCCATCACCTTTGCCATCGGACACCATCCTAGACTGTATCTTGGACAAAAATTGGAGAGAGAATGGCATCCTTCACGTCCTCGACGTCATCAAGTGGAAAGGACAGGATATCGCGGATTGCGAATCGTCTTTCCGGTAAGCGCTTTAATATGCCAGGTAAAAGCGACACACCTCTGAAGAGGGAAGAACAGTTTCTGGTGGCGGGATACGCGCCTGTCCGAATTGCCCCACTCGCATCCCCCAAAATCGTCTGCACCGCCGATTACTCTCCAATCTCCGATACAGGAATCTAATGTTCCTGTTGGATACCGCTTCCCGTATCCGACGACTTTTTTGTGCATCCCGTACGACACCAATACGACGTTCTCCAACATTCTCAACACCATCATTCCACGGGCTCGTTCATCCTACAACGCCCAAATATCTGTTCCTCCTGGATCTCATGAAACGGATATGATGGACATTGAGTCATCACAGTTCGCAGACCTTGTGTCTCGCGCTACACAGGCTGAAGTCAAACCAGATGGGCTGTTGTTATATGTTGCTCAAGCAATTTACGAACCGGGGACGAGTCCTTTGAGCAGCTGGGTCCCGCTGGTTGCTCCTGCTGCTGAAAACGTAGAGAGTATCAAACAGCTATCCCCCTTGGATGTATTTGAAAGGTGATTTCTAAACTGTTTTACAATCACCCCCTCTCATCATCTGCAGACTTGTAAAGAGAAGGGCCACCCGAAATGTTCCCTCAGTTGGGGAACTGGATATGCTCTCCTGACCTGGTGCCATAACTACCCCCTGTATCATTACTATTCCGGATCACGGATCACAAGACCTGTAGTTTATGTTGATAAGGGCTGGCCTTTGAAGTATCT